>WSXT02140244.1:0-10495 GCA_011762715.2 Neuroterus valhalla
AACTCAAATCCCTTCCCGAAATCCCCAATAACCTCAACTCTCATAATAAGCCTCCAAGCAATGCCTGACGTACTCAAACCTGTGGGATTTTTTAATCTTTGAAACCCCCACCGTCTGCAGCCGGATTTTTAATTTAAAACGCTCTTGCCTGAACATTTGTTCAGAGGAGAGGAAAACTGCAGGAAACCAAAACTCCTGAGTGCAGTCGATTTTCGACAGACGAGTTTTAGATGTAGAAATTCGATAGCATCGAATGACTACACCGATCTTCGGCGTCAAATCTCCCGATCAATCGTAATTAAACATGGTTGAAACAGGACTAAGCGAGAAACCCGAACAGTCACCCACCCGAGCGCTAGCCGCGCTGGTTCACGCTTGACATTCGAGATCCCGCCCGAGTCGGAAGTTACCACGCAGCTACTGCCGTCGGTTTATAATAATATATATAATATTATGGAATTGAAAAAACATCTTAACTATTATTTATAGCTACCTTCAATTTTAGGATCCCGCGCATAAAAAAACAAGTCACAATATACTAGTTTTAGGCCTTTTGAAAAAATTTTTTTAGTTTCATAAACTACTCTCTTCTGTCTTCTTACTTCAGCTGTTGCTGGGGCAACTTCATGTAATTTTGTGTTGCTTGAAAACTCATTTGAGTCCCTAAACTAATTAATCTTGCGTCTCACTTAAAGGGGCAAATTTGACTCAAAATGAGCTCAGATTCTCTCTTTGGAAATTGTAAGTCGACCTAAATGACAGCGACTCTTGTATAAGTTTTTCTTTAACACGGAAGTGTAAGAGTCCATATACATTTTGTGCAGGGTTCTTCATATTTAAAACAGGAAATTTGCCATTTTAATGTCTGAAACTCTCTAAGAAAGGACTTTTATATATGTGTATGGGTTCCAATGAATGGAACCATAAAAAATCATCATCAATGGTTCTAAAAATTCTCAACTGTTTAACAACAACCCTCAATCTCGACATGTGTTTTACTGTTTTTATTTCAACATGAGTGTGTGATACATTATGTTCGATGAACTGCGGAAATCCGTCTGGTGGCGACGGATTTTCGTTGGTTGGTGTCTGCAAATTTTCACGTGAATCATGGCCCATAAAGTTTCCGGTTTCTATGGTTCGCTCGGCACGAATAATAGTGGCATCCTCATTCCGTTACGGGAAATTACCGCGTGCATATACATCACGAACGATAAATACACATCACCCTTGAACACGCGGTAAAATCCATTAGGACTTTCCTATTTGCCATTCTTTTTTCATGCGTCGCGCTCTTTAGAATAAAACGAGCAATTTAGCAGCAACTGAAATTCGACGCGTGCGAAATTCCCATTCATTTTCTTTGGTCTCTCTTCAGCTCTAGGCGACCATAAAAAGACTATAAGGGGTTAAAACGGATATAAGGTACTAAAGGAATGTTCTTAATTATTAGACAGATTTGGATTTTTGAAGTGGAATTTCTATATATGCACTACTACTACGCAGTACGCGAACCCGCAATGTACGTCGTGCGTTAGTGTTAGCCGAAGCACGCTTAGCCGGTGTAGCCAGCACGAAAATTTTTTGATACATATTCGTGAAAATTTGTGTGGATTCATTTGAGAAAATAGGCGTGTGGAAAACACGCTCGTCTGAAGTAAATATTCAGCAACGACGTATCAGTAGAAACTATCCAATTCTGTGTGGCAATTACAAAATTGCCCCACGATTAATATTTCACTTACAACTTTCACTGGGCAACAAAAAAGAAATGCGTGTTTGAGAAAGCATGCGCGTGGTTACCACACGCATAATATTTTTTTTTAAGTCCGGATTTTTGTGGAATATTCAGGAATGTTTTGGGATTGGAGCCTTAAAAAAGGGTGGAAAGCTAATTCCTTTTATTACATAACATATTGTAAAGAACTTTTCAAAATGATTCTATAATATTTACTCAATAAAGTTGCCTTAACCCGAAAGGCAAACAAATCCACCTGTTTTGCATGCAAAGGGAACAGATGTATTTCGTGTATAAACTCACTATACAGTTTACTGAATATATTTGCAATACTAATGGTGTTGACTTATTTATTGTGTACAAAGTATGAACCTTTTAGAAGGGAGTGACGAACGCCCTACCTTTTCAGTGCATAAGAATTTAATCCGTATGTGTATCTGCGATTGTAGTTCATATTTAAAATTGCAAATTTAGGATGTTTGCATCTATTCACAGGGAATCGTAGGCTTTTTCAATTCGCAAATGTATTAATTCCTTTGTTACTCTAAAGCCCATAGGATGAATTTTGCGTATAGAGTATTGTCATTTCCAATGTTGGAAAAACTTTTCAAAATATAGCTAGCTGGTCTTCATGAATATAACAGGAAATTTTGTTTCGAAATATTTAGGCAGAATACCGATGGAAATTTTTCGCTAAGCAAGTCGCTCTTAAACCCATATTTTATACGCATTTTGATTTAACTATTGGGTCCATTGAAGAATTTTGCGAATTATCGACTCACTCGGAAAAGGTCACAGGTTGTGAACACCTCGGAGAATTTATGGCATTCAGCTCGTCTGGCGTAGACTTATAACGGAATCAGAACGTCCATTAGCTCCAAGAAAATAGATTTTTCTTCGGGTGACAAGACTGCTGACGCCTTCTGAAAAATCTTATGAGAATATTTTTATAAAATATAGTCGATAATGGTAATGCGTCGCGGATTTGATGGAAAAATTCCTGAGTAAATCTGATAAATCGTGAGAACGTATTTCCATTTTTGACACATTCAGAAGTCTTTTTTCTACGTGTCAAATTCTGACACATGAAAAGCCGATCAAACTCGTTTTTAGATGGTAAATCTTAACCGCAAAAGTGGGTGACGGAAGTTTTTATGACTTCTTCTTCGGAAGTACGTATGTATTAAAGATAATTTTTTTTCACAGGTTCAAAGACAACAGGGCATATCCCTGGCCAGGTGGCGACAGTCATTTTATCTTATATCCTGAGAGTGCGAATCAGACCATTTATACTCAGGAGGTCAGGGCGTCAGATGCAGGACGTTATTCCTGTCAAGCAAGAAACGATACCACCACCTTGGAAGCTGACATCACACTCACAATTCTTGGTGAGTAATTTTTTAATCACAAATTAACCTGGATACTCGCGGACAGGAAAAAACTTCAGCTATAAGTCATATATATGACATTGGATGATCGACGATGACGCTCTTCCAGTTAGAAAAAATAATAGTCACATTGGTGGAAAATTTCTTGAGCATCTCATTTTGATGAATAAAAATGTGTGCTGTCTTTCCACTTATTATCGTATCTCCAAAATGTTGCAACTCAACACTATGCCGGATTGTGCGTACTTTTGAGGATCGGCGTTTCATAGTACATACAATAGATATATTTATAGTAACTGTAAAAATTCTTCTTGGTGACAGTACCTGCATTACCCAATTTCATGTATTTTTTTTGAGTCTCGGAATTTTGCACCCTTTTTTCAAAATGAAATGAACAATAAAATATTCCCAAATTTAGATTTTCCTTAAAGAAAAAGTATATGAGAACAATTTTGCAAATGAATTAAAATTTTCGAGAGGCAGAGAATATTGAAAATGTTTCATCCATAAAAAAATTAATACTGTTATATCGTTTACTTGTAAAATGGTGAACTGAAATTGCTTTTAAAACCTTGATTCGAGTGGTTTGCAGATGAATCGATTTTCAGGCAGAAATACGAGCAGTAACCGGAAGTACATCGTAACCCTGGGAATTGCATTTGAGATTTGAAGTAACTCCAGCATATCCCTATGGCATGCCCTCTTTATTTTATTTTAATATCCCTTTTTTTGTGAGCTTTCAAAATCTATCACCGGAAATCCGACTTTTTCGTTTATCCCTCTCTCATGGGGTTTTGTGTTGGATCCAGCATGATTCTGTAGATTACCAGTGCAATTCGCATGTATGATTGCACCATCTCCAAACAAAGATCGAATCTGCTTCGCGCGAAAATGTTCAAAATACATCTCCAAATGCTTGTATGGTGATTCTGCATTACAAGATTTCATGACTCATTAATGCTGTTATTCAGGGCGAATTAATCTGTCACACACTTTTTCCTGTGAAATTATTCCTGTACGAACCAATCTGTCAAATTATTATTTTAATTTGATTATGCTCTCTAATCGAAATGAAAATGTCTTGTTCAATATCGATAATTAGACGGATAACACATATGTCACAGAAATATAAGTTATCTGTTTCAAATTTAATTTGCTTAACAGAGTGAGAGTCGAATTCATACCGTACTTTTTTTAATATACTTCCAATATTCATTGTTTTGGAAGAAAGTATTTTTCAAAGTTTTGTCTCTAGCTGCATCTTGTCACGCATTATCTAGTATGCATCTGTTTCTTACACAGTAGAAAATCAATTCACTAAAGGTCTAAATTACGCCGCATTCGGTGTAGTTTTGAGTTGCATTATTTTCGAGGACCGAAAGAAAAGATTTTTTCCTTTCTTTTGAGTATTTTCGTAAGTTTTTGTGTATAGTTTATTTGCATTATTATTAGTGAAACTCGGAAGAAGGAAAATTCTCATCTCCGAATTCGCTCTTATTCCAGTGGTCCTCATTTTGGTGCAGTTCACCTCCGGTTTCTATGAGAGCACAATATTATCCCATAAAGGACAAATCTGTATTAAATTTATTGGGTTTTTTCGGAAATTTACGGGAATCTTTTTAAGAAATGAGAAGTGTTCTTCAATAAAGCGCAATATTTTGAAGTATGCACAATAATTATAAAAAACTGTGGTTATTTATCCTCTTATTATTTTTATTTTTTACATTCTCATTCTCAATGAGAAGGTATAGGTTTTATGTGAAAATCGGATTTCATGGATTTAATGAGATCTCCACGTTTTGAGACCCCTTGAGCCAGAAAAATCTATTTTTACAAAGGTGTCTGTCCGTAACCTGTAGACTCGATAACTTTCGAAAGAATGATCAAATTAGATTGTGCTTTAGCACACTTTTTATGGCACACAAAGAAAGGACGAGTTCGTTAACAAGCTATTTTTGACCAACGGTTATGGTTTTTTCCATCGAAAAAGCTTTTTGAAAAATAAAAAATTCACATTTCCGCTTAAATTATGCAAGGTACAAAAAAATGTTGAGGTGAAAAATTATTTATTTTAAAAAAACTTTCGAATTCAGTTTAGACCCTTTTTTTATTAGATGCATAGTTTTTGTTTGAATCAGGATAGAGCAGGTCTACAAATTTCGTTTGAAATATTTTCCAAAAAGACGTATATTTTTTGTTTTTATCATGATAACGATTTTCAAATAGTGAAAATTGCCATTTGATAGCCAGTTTATGCGAAATATGAATCTCAAGTGCGAGTATTGTAATGAAAATGTGTTCCACTCTTGAATCATGAAATTTCTAGATCTTGCACATTGTAGTGAATATTTCAGAATGTTTTTTTGGAAATATTCCAAAGCACTCAAAAGATTTAATTTGTATTTTCCTTAAAATAACATCAGCTGAAATGTATTTTCCCTGTGACGTGTTTTGTGCATAACGTATTTTGAAGTCCAAGTACTTTTCAAACTTTTTTGAAATCACGTAAGACGAACTCACAGCCATATTTAAATTTTATTGCAAAAATTGTAAAACATATTCATGAAATTAACCGTGTATAAGAAGTCCATATATCGTGGGAATAAAAAAAGCCACCTCAGTTATTGACTCGAGTGAAAAGATTAGAATTATTGACAAACTTGATACATTTTACCTTACTTATTATAGTAAAAAAAATTATCATGTAGAATAAGAGTTTTTATCATCCAGGAATCATTGGAAAATCAAGCACTTCTGAAGTACAAGTATAAAAACAAGTATAAACAAGTACAAGTATAGACAAGTATAAACGATAATAATGTTTTACGCCAATTTGAATTCCTATTACAAATTATTTAGATTGTAAGAATATAGGTAAAATTTGTGTAACATGTGAACATTTTTTAAAATTCATGAATACTTTTCAGTACATAGTGAAATATACGCCTGTATTAATTTTAATGTAGTCAATAGTTTTAAGGAAGTATTAAATCATCAAGTTTGTTTTGTATTTCATTTATTTGACAATCAAACTGGATATAATGGGCCATTTCAAATTTCATTTTGATGAATGGATATTAAATATTTGTAACTATAAATTCCTCCGAATAATGAATGGACATAGTATATAAGATCTCGACCTAACTTATACGTCATTTCATATGTATTTTATTTTTTGATTCAAGCATGATTTTAAGATAGATAATTCACCTACAAAGTGGAAAGAAATTGACCAAAAGGAAGTTGAAGGTTGGATTGAATAATTAAAATAAAAATAAAATTAATGAATACGGTGTAATCTGAAACAAGCACTCACTTTGAAATGATCGTGTTTGAATTTCAGTGTACTTTTTACATGAAATTTGATTTATGTGATTGTAAAAAAACTTCCAATACAATATGTACAATAAAATTCAGTTTGATTTTTCCAACAGTCTTAGCCTCAGATATATACTTCGTTTCTGTTATGAAAAAATCGGTTCTTTAATCACATGTATAAGTTTGATTCAAAAGTCGAAATTATGGGTACAATTTTCAAAATCAGTCCCTTGAAGTAACTTGGAAACGATTCCATATCTAATTAACACTACCTGAGAGCCTTAATTATACAGGTGACGAGATAACACTTGTAATGCGCATGTGATTTGCTCGAACTAACTTTCTTTATCCACGAGACACGTGCTCGATCTCGTCGTGGACATTCTCGAAGATTTTTTTCTCTCTGGTTTTGTATTCTTTGGCACAGCTCCTTTCGCCATCTTCTCTTCCCCTTGCCAGTTTGGTTTTTAGTTCCTTTTGCACTTCTGCAGACCCCTAACCGAACGAACGTTTGCAAGGTTTGCAAGCCTCAAGTTCCATTACTGGTCCAGGCCTGGTTTACCTTCCGATGCAAACCATTCATTGGTCGATTTACGATATGTTTGGTCTGCTGCTTTCCTTTTCTTTTAACCTCTTGAACCCGTTCGTCAGGCGATATACTGCAAGCACCCCATACTTGCAGAACAACTTGGGTATTTATATAGAACTCAACTCAAGAGCTGCAATCTTCAAATACACGTATATGCAACTCTCAAGATTAAAAGTCTCTTAATACCAAAATCAATTTTCGTTTTATGCATCTTATTTCGGTGAAGCACATTTAATCTAGCAAATATGTCAAAATCCTTCCATTCATCTCTAACCATCTTTTTTATAATTTTCCGAAATGTGACATTATTTCCTTCTCCAAGTCGGCATCTCTAATTAAGATTTGAAATTTGAAAGACCAGTTCACCACGTTTGCCAGAACTAACATCTCACCACCGATAAATTTTAAATTAAATTTCCGCAATATATTCCCTAGCATCTGGAACAAACGACGGAAATCCCCGGGGTGAGGTGTGGAATGAGATAGGGATAGTATGATATTAAACCGTGAGATAAATCCAGATGATATAATATATTAAAGGTAGAAGCTGAAGCGATTGGAATTCTGGAAATTGTGAGGTTATCAGTGCCCTGGTATAGGGTGTCAGTGGATGTGGATGTGGATGTGGGGCTAATGCATGCATATAAGGTGAACAATACCATAAGAAGCTAATATAAGCTGACACGATAGAAGGCGGGCACCACACGACGTTCTCGGAAGCGATTTACACCGGAGCGGAGCTTCTCAGGAGCGTCAACACACGTGATAGGACGTGGTAGCACACTTCAGGACACACAGGATACACCACACGTCCCACGGTACCACAATGCACCAAAGAGAACCATATTATATACTTCATCCTACTCAGGAATATTTTGGCATTGAAGGGTCCCTTTCCTTGTCACGAGACACTGTACCTACAATTTATTAACATTCCCTTGTGTTGGTATCTGTATATGAGCAGGGTGGCGACTTGACCGGGAAACCGGGACGGACCGTTAAATGACCGGGAATTTTATTGACCGGGAAAAAACCGGTAAATGACCGGGAATTTTAGTAACCGGGGAATGACCGGGAATTCAATTAAAAAACCAGGAAATGACCGGGAAAAACCGGGAAATGTCCGGGAATTCAATTTAAAAACCGGAAAATTACTTGACCTAACCTAGACAATCCAAAATTTTACCATGAAAATACGAGAAATAACCGCTTTCTTTTTATAAATTAAAAAAAGATCATGTCATTTGATTTCAAGAATGTAACGTTCCCTTATTCTGATTCTGACAATTTTTGCATATATCTATACTTTATGTTGCTCTGTGAGTTTTTTTTTAGCTGAATCAAGTTTGATATTCAAATTGATGATATCCAAAACATACAAAAATAATTATTTTCTCAATTTTTTCAACAATGAAAAATGTGTTTCTCACGTTTTATTTGCTCTCTTCTCATTTATCTGACTTGGGACAGGGCATTTCAGAAAATAATTCTAGTTTATATTTTAGGGCAGGAAGTTTCAGTAAAGACAAACATACAATATCACTTGAGACAGGGAATCTTTTACATGAAACGGGAACTTTTCAAAATAATTTGTATTCAAATTGAGAAGAGAGGAAATTAAGAAAATTGCTCTTCCAATTAAAAATCCATAAAAATTTGAAAGTCCTCTCTTCATAATTTTAAATGAAGAAAGTACTGCCAGCAGTTTTTAGAGTAGAATTGGTATTTCGAATGAGAAATATTTCTGAATCATAATAGAAAACTTGTTTACATTGTTCATTGCGAATTCATCCTGTTTTAGTTAAAAAATCAACTTCTTGATTGAGAGTTGAATTCTTTTCTTGGAAATTACACTTTTTGTTGAAAGTTCAATATTTTGATTTATTGTCCACCTCTGATTGTCACTACTTTGTTAAAAATAATTTCATCTATTTTTAGTGAAGATTCAAGTCTTCAGTTGAACTTTGATTTCCGAAGTTAAAAGTTAAACTATTTCTCCGAGAATTTATTCCCTCTTTTGAAAATTCGCTTCTTTTGTAGAAAATTAATCTTTATGGTTCAAAATTCACCTTTTCCGCCTAAAATACATTTATTCCAGTTGAAGATTTATCATTTTACCTGAGAATTCATCAGATTGGTTGAAAAATAATTTCTCGTACTGAAAATTCAACTGTTTCACCCTTAGTGGGGAATGATTGTTTATAGCTCAAAATTCAACTATTCGGATGAATATTTGTCTTTACGGATTGATTAATTAATGTGGTGAAAATTCACATAATTTGTTAAAAAATTGATTTTTATTATAAAATTATCTTTTTGTCCGAAAGTTACTTTTCTTATTTGAATTGAAAATTCAATTATTTCGCTGAAAATTCGCATATTCTGTTAAAGAAATTGATTTTTTGGTATGAAATCATCTTTTCCTTCGAAAGTTACTCTTCTTGTTCGAAAATTCTTCTTTACGGTTAACAATCGGAGTTAAATAGTTGAATATTTTTCATCAGTCAAAAATTCAACCATTTTTTTTTTAAATTGTATTTTTTGGTTGAAAATCAATTTTTGGTCAAAATTTCAACTATTCTAGTTGAGGGTCTATCATTTCAGATAAAAACTTGTCTTTCTGGTTTAAAATTCACCTCAAAAATCTGGGCATTTAAATTTTCATTTGAAGATTCATAATTTTTTTTTGAAAATCGATTTGTTCAAAAGTTTTTTTTTTCTTTATACAAGCTAAGTTTTTCTGTCACACGTAAGTGAGTAAGTAAAATTCTTGGTTAAATTCAAAATTTGAATATTTATATTTTGGTTGACAATAATGCATATTTTTTACTAGAAATTAATTCATCTGTTAGAAAATTTAACTCTTTCAGTTGATGATTCTTTGTTTTAGGTAAAAACTCTTATGTTTGGTATGAAATTGGGCTCACATTGAAAATGTTACTGTTTCATTTTCGGTTCAAAACAAATATTTTCCAGTTCGAAATTCAACTAATTTGTTGAAACATTGTATTTTTTGGTAGAAAATTATTCCTTCTGTTTGACAACTAATCTCCTTGTTTGCATACTCACCTTTATGTTTGGAAAATGACTTGTGCCATAGAGGTTATTTTCTCACACAAATATGCCTGAAAATAGTCACTGTGGAAAAAGTCACTTACTAAGTTCTTCCTTGGGACAGCAGTGCTCCGGTTGAATATTCATAAACATTATTTAAAAATAATTCCTGAACTGTTTCGTTGAAGGATTTTTAGAATGAATGTCCTGAATTGAAAATTTGGGTGTAAGTTATTGCGGAACAAATTTCGATCAAGTAGGTTGCAGGTGAGTATAGCACCCGTGCAGAAATTGCCCAACTTGGTCCGGATTTCCGATGTGGCCCAGATCAGGTTCGCCATATGTGGCTGTAGCATGGCTATTCCCGTGGTTCGGGTCGGAACCACATCGGGGCGATCCCGCCTGTTA
>WSXT02140266.1:0-10494 GCA_011762715.2 Neuroterus valhalla
ATCTCTTATTTTTTGATGTACTACAACATATAAAAAAATTATTGAAATTGGTGAGTTCGGGTTGAGGGGGTTTCCTTAGTGTCAATAACGTCAGTAAGGTGTACGTTAAATTTTACCGTTCACACTGATTCCAGACGAGAGTGATTTGCCCCTCGCTTTAAAGGCGTTCCTCATTCTCATTCCCGTCCTCGGTCAAGCAGTCGCTCGCACGATAAAGCGCGCGATAAACTCACGCGAAGGGTTTACCACCTCAAAATGCCCCCTCGTGACTTCTAGTAGATCGAACAAGAATAAATTTCGGTTGATGTATATCCATTTGCAAACGAGTGTACGAATGCCCTCCGCTTTTTCGAGCTGCTTGTAACGGGTGATGAAAAGTAATGCTTGGACCCAAAAAGAACGGGCAGTGCCACCTTGTCAGCCAGAAATTATTGCGAACCAGCTTCCTTTTCTTTATAACGCTTTTGTATAATTCAATCTTTTCTGGTACTTTTGCCATCAAGGTCAAATCTTGGTTGGGAAGAAAGAATTTTAATAAATTACCTTTTGCAGTACAGTCAATCTATAAAATTTTGTGGAAAAAAATAACATAAAACTTTTGCGGACATCGCTAGAAAAGTATTAAAAAAGCTTAATCTGGAAAATTCGGGATCGTTCAGGGGCGGGTTTTTGAGAAAACTCAAAAAGTTTTTTGATTCAATATATCTCGGAAATGGTAGGTTTTTGGGAAAATTTGTAAGCACAAAAAATGTTAGAGGCAATGTTTTCTACAACTTTCCTTTTGAGGGCGACATGCTGCGACAAAAAGTGCAATTAATAGATGGCGCTGAAGTAACAAAAAAAGCGTTCTCTCGCTTTTTGGCACAGAAAACAATTTTTATCACAAAATCGTTCAAGAGAAAGTTGTTTTTCTCAGAGAAAACCTAAAAAATTTATATAAAAACTTTTCTTGCCCAGCTTACGATTCACGAGTTATAGCGTGACAAACCTGTCACCGTAGATTTCTCATCGTTTCCGACCAGGTCGACGTTTGTGTGTGTCATTATGGATTAATATTTAATATTAATAATTTTTCTCCAAAATTATGCTTACTTCAGTAATGAACGTGATTTAAGAAGGTTTTTAAAATTTTATATCAAACGAGCTGTGCAAAAATGTGATACATCAAATCCAACAACTTTTTGAGTTTTCTCAAAAGCCTGCCCCTGAGCAATCCCGGATTTCTCAAGTTAAGCTTTTTGAATGCTCTTCTGGAGATTTCCGTAAAGAAAGGTTTCATGGTATTTTTTTGTTTTATTTTACAAAAAAGGGCCAGCTTGGATCAACCAATCCGACTTCAATTACTAATATCAACATGCTAATGAAGAAGCCTGTGAAAGTTCATTGATTGATTTTGTTCGCTTTAGATTTTATCAGTGAATCGAAGTGCGACTCCAAAAAATTGAATACCTTTAGAGCAAAACTTTTATTTATACCCCCTTTCCATACCTGTTTTCCCTATTATTCATCAAAAAAAGAAATCTTGTCAAAAATGGATTCAGTGACCTCGAAAACTACAGAGTTGATGTATTTATTTTGTTGTTGTGAAACAGATATCATATAAGTACTCTTGTCCACCTCAACAGTTTTGGTTTCCTGCAGTTTTCCTCTCCCCTGACCACATGTTCATGCAAATACAATCTTTTTAAATAAAACTTCGGCTGTCCACAGTCGTGGTTTGGGTGATTAATTGATAGTTGGGGATTTTGAGGATATTCGAAATTCAACAATTGCGTCATAATCATTTTTTTTTTCAAAAATCAATCTGTTTCTTTGAAAATTCATCCATTCGGATGAAAACTTATCTCTCTTGATTGGAAATGATCTCTTTACATAATACTGCATATATTTTGTCGAAAACTATACTGTTTCGTTGAAAATTCTTCCTTTTGAATCAGAAATTAATATTTCTGGTTACAAATTCAACTATTGGGTTGAAAATGCATCTGATTTGTTAGAGGATCAAGTGTTTTGTTGAAAATTATCCTACATTGTTAAAGCCATATTTTTTGTAGAAAATTTCATTTTTTTATTGAATACTCGGCCGTTCGGATTCGAAATTTATCTTTTTGGTCCGAATTTCAAATTTTCTGTTGAAGAATCTTATATTTTTTGTCGTTAATTCAACCGTTTTGTTGGAAATCCATTCATTTGGCATGGAAAAATCATCTTTCCACGTTCAAAATAAAGTTTTTTGCTAAAAATACAACTGTGTTTTGTTGAAAATGAATCTTTATTGTTTAAAAACTTGACCATTTCGTTGAAAATGCATTCTTTAATGTTGGAATTTAAATTTTTGGGTTAAAAACCAAACTGTTTTGTTGAAAATATATCTATTCTGTTGAGAATTTATCACTTTGGATTAATTATATTTTTTTTTGTCGAAACTTCAAATATTGGGTTTAAAATTAAACTACTATCCCGAAAATTCATCACTTTGGATCAATTATATTTTTTGGTGAAAAATTCGAATATTGGGCTTAAAATTAAACTATTTTTTTGAAAATTTAACATTTTCGAATAATTATATCCTTTTGGTTGAAAATTCAAATATTGGGTTAAAAATCAATCTATTCTGTTGAAAATGTATCTATTTTGTTGACAAATGATCATTTTGGATTATTTAGATCTTTTTGGTCGAAAATTCAAATATTGGGTTTAAAATTAAACAATTTTTTCGAAAATTTATCACTTTGGATTAATTATATCTTTCTGGTCGAAAATTCGAATATTGGGTTAAAGATTGAACTCTTTTGTTGGGAATATATCGATTTTGTTGAAAATGGATCATTTTGGATTCATTAGATCTTTTTGGTCGAAAATTCAAATATTGTTTTGAAAATTAAACTATTTTTTTGAAAATTTATCACTTTGGATAAATTATATCTTCTTGGTTGAGAATTCAAATATTGGGTAAGAAATTTGAATGTTTTGGTAAAAATGCATCTTCTTTGTTGAAAATTGATCATTTTAGATAAATTATATCATTTCGGCTGAAAATTCAACTATTGGGTTGAAAATTGATCTATTTTGTTGTGAGTTTCATTATTTCGATGAAAATTCCAAAGTTTTTGTTTGAATACTAATCCACTTCGTTTGAAAACTCTACTTTCTCGTACAGAATTTTGGAATTTTGTTAAAGATTTGATTATTCTGATGACAATCTAATTGTCTTCTTGAAAATTCATCCATTCTGAATGAAATTTCATCTTCCCTGGGTGGAAAAGGATTCATTTTGTAAAAAATCTGATTATTTTATTGAAAATATTTCTTGAGAGTCCTATTTTTTCCGAAAATTCAAGTGCTTTTTTTGAATTATTTGTTCTGGGTTGATTATTATTTTTGGTTGAGAATTCGGCTATTGGGATGAAAACAAATAATTGTGCTCTCTTTGGATTGAAAATTCATCTCCCTAGCTTGGAAATTTACCTATCGACTTAAAAATGAAACTCTTCTCGGTTTAATATCAATCTTCTCTGTTTCAAATTCGAATATTTGGTTGAAAATGCATCTTTGTAGGTCGCAAACTAAATCATGGGACTAAAAAACAATGCCCCTAAAAGGAAATAGTTTTACCAATCGCAGGCATCATTGAGACCATATATAGGAACAGCATTACCTGAAAAAGTAGTTTCAGGTCAGCCCTGAAGACGTGAACTGCAACTTTCGCAAAACGTCGGCAAAGTTCGTAGTTTTCTACACTACCAAAACCCAAAACACCCCATTTTACGATAACTATACATTCTGTTGTATTGAGAACTCTTCTATTTCCTAACAAAATAAACTAAACGTTCTTAATGAAAGCGATTAATGATGCTACTACCCAATACAATTTTTATTGGTGGTACAAAATCTAGAGCTGCATTTCTCGAGCATTCAAAATATTTTCTGCACTTTGGTATAGACGGAGAACATCTTTATCGCTTCCATACAGGAGAGCAAGTGATCTCCTTAGAATCGAATCATTTCGGTTCGTTCATCTGTATGCCACAAGCTCGTTTTCCTATCCTACCGATAAACCAGACAGCGCCAACTCGATATCCTTCCTGCTTGTTCGCTGGGTGGTTTCGCGATGCAGAAAACGAGGGTTTGAGGAGCACATAAAATTATGCCGCAAATAAAATAAGTCAGCCTATACTGGAGGTGAGCCTCGCTTTGCCGCGGGCAGTGAATCATCTCACCTAACCTAGTGACGTTCACTGTCAGGAATAACATTTGTCATAGAGTGAGAGATGACTCTCAAGCCTGAAGAATGTGCAGGGATCAGGCTCTTCAGGAATGAAGTATTTTTCTTTTTTTAATTTCTTTATTCTAAACAGTATACACGGAAATCTTTGGTCCCAACCTAGCATAAAGGCGTACTGCAATTGCGCTAGGACGCATGAGAGAAACACGGCGCGACTTATTTATTACATATTATCGGCTTGTCGTTACGTGTTCCTCTGATGCCTCTTTGCGCAAGCGCAGTAAGTTCTAATGCCAAAGTTGGGATCGCTGGCGACAGCGCTACAGTGGCGTTGCAGCGTCTATACGTGAGGTTGCGACTGGCTAGAGTCTAGGGAGAGTGGGGATACGTATACCCCCACCACTCGACTAGGGCCAACCAGAATAAGGAAATCGTCACGAATCGCATGCGCGTAGGGAAGGTTGTCAAACCAACCCAACATCAATTCAACTTGTTGTTTGTTGGGAATTGTCAAACGGTATAAGTGTAAATAATTTTCGAATATTTTATCGGGAAAGTAATAGGCATGTTTTGCATGAAGCATTGTGATAAGAGAAGTGGAACTGGCTGTAAATTAAAATATTTCCCGAACACGCCAAGCCTTCGAAATATGTGGATAAATATTATAAATGGAAGGAATCGAAAAGATTCGACGCCAAGTGTAGCATTACGAATCTGTCTGATAAGAAGATCCATTTTCTTATTATTATTTGAGTATGGAATGAAAAAATTTATACAAAGATTCTGTCTGGTAATAAAAAGTATTTTCGAAATATTATTTAAGTCTGTAATAAAAACAGATAAAAAGATTCTGTGTGATAATAAAAATTATTTTTCAAATATTATTTAAGTATAGAATAAAAAACCACATACAAAGAATGTTCATAATTACAGGATTATTTTGCGACAGGAATGTCTGAAATTGTTGAAATGGAAAGAACTTTTAAACCTAGAGGTGTGCCAACTGAGCTATGTAAGCAAAAGTTTACAGTTTTACACACTAATTTGCTCAAAAATTTTTTCCTATGATAGATGCATAATAAAGCGAAAAAAAATTTAGTTATAATATTCATCAAGTGCAACATAAATATTTGATTTCAAAACTTGGACCAAGCATCCTTAGTATCTAAGCGCTTCTTTGGTATCAAAACTTTTTTAATTCAAACAGGATCGATTCTCAAATGTTCCATCTTTTTCTGGAGGAACTCTAGCAGGCTGGCAAGCCGTATCTTGCAAAAACGAGAAGTTAATTCTTGTGTTGTGATGCTATAAAATTTCAAGCGGTGTTAAAGATTAAAGCCGTAAGTATAAAGTTTTTGTAAATACTTTTTTCTTGTTGGAATGTGTAATAATTGCTGATATTCATGAATGCTTTAATAATCGACTAATGGCTAAAATGAGATGTCATCATTTCATTGACACATTTCCGATTTTGAGGTTATCTGTGGTTTCTCAAAAGCTGGTTTACGAGGATGATAACCACAAAATCCGGTATTCAATCCAACCCCAGAATGAATCATCGAATCCAGAACGAATTAATGCAGAACTGAACATTTATTTTTGGTTGAATTCAGTTGTTTTTTATTTTGAACAAAAATCTTGTATTTCGAATCCACCCTTTTTTCTTAAAGTTAAAAAATTTTTCTCAAAAATTCTTTTTTTTTTGACTGAAGATTTGTTATTTTAGTTGGAAATTCATATTTTCTAATCGGAAATTAAAATATCTTGCAGAAAATTCATGTATTCAGTTGAAAAATTACCTTTTTTCCTTCATTCATCTTTTTTGTTGAAAATTCAAGTAATGTGTTGTAGATTGAACTATTTTTATAAATATTAAACTGTTTTGTGTAAAATTCTACTTTTCTAAAAACTCAGCTACTTGGTTGAGAGCTCATCTTTTGAGGTTCGTCATTTGAGATGAAAATAATTCTTCTTTGTGATTGAAAATTAATCTACATATTTTTCTGAAATTCCTCTCCTTATCGAGTGTTAATTTTTTCACTTAAAATATGCTATTTATGAGTTTGAAACTGATACTTTTATTTCAAAATTAATCTTTTCTAGATGAGAACTAATTTGCTTTTGCTGAGGAATCAACTACTTGGTTCAAAATTCGTCTTTTCTGTTTGAATTGAATTGTTTTTTAATTCCAAAAAGAATCTTGTTTCAACTAAATATAAACTTTGACCTTGCTCGTCGTTCATTCATCCTTTTCTGGTTAAAGTTCAACTATTTTTTCACTCCATTTCAATTTTTGATCCACTTTCCAAAATTTCAGCTACTTGGTTGAAAGCTTATTTCTTTTTTGAAATTTAATTTTCTTAAAATCTCTTAAGGTTGAAAATTTGAATATTCTATTCACAGAAAATAATCCATCTCGGTTAAAAATCATCTTTTAGGTTACATTTTTAACTCCTTTCTTGAAAATTAATTTCTTTTTCAAAATTTGCTATTTGAGATAGAAATCCTTTTCTTTCATTGACAATTTATCTGCATATTTTGATAAAATCCCTCTTTTTATTGAGAATTCTTTTCTTAACCTAAAAATATAAATATTCTATTTATGGTTGAATTTGAACTAATTTTTTAATTCACTTCAATTTTAATCACGTGTAAATTTTTAATCTATTTTTCAAAAACTTTAGCTTCTTAGTTGAAAACTTATCTACTTTATTAGAAATTAATTTTCTTAATTTCAAAATTCATCTCCTTGGGTGGAAATTTACCTATTCTGTAGAAGATTTTTCCTTATAATTCAATGATTTGGTATAGTAAAATCAAGTATAGGTACAGTTGGAAATTATCTTAGTTGATCAACATTCCTCATTTTGTTGGAAACCCAATTATTTGGTCAGGAATTAGAATATTTTTATGAAAATCAAACTATTAAGTTTAATTCAAATGGTTGAAAGTTAAGCCACTTTGTTGAAGATTTTTTTTTCTTCTGTTTGGAATTCATTTTTTATCTCAAATGTTCACTATTCCATATCATGTTAATATAAATATGAATATATGACGTATATATTTCGTTGCAGATTCGACAGATTTGGCGTGCAAGTAGAAAATCTAATGTCCGAAAACGGATGTGTCATATTTCAAATTCTATGTTACTTAAATTAATGATAAGATGAATCAACTTCTTGGTTAAGAATTGAACTCTTTTTTTGAAAATAACATTTTTCTGTTGAAGGTTTATTATTTTGATTTGAAACTGATTTCTTGTAGAAAATGTAACTTTTTGAATGAATCAATTAATGTTCCAATTGAAAATTCATCATTTTACATTGAAATTCATCAGTTTGTTTGGAAATTAATTTCTTCAACTGAAAATTGAACTGTTTTATTTTAAGTGGAAAATCAATCTTTCCTAGTTTGATATTCAATAATTTAGTTGAAAATTTGTGTCCTTGTTTTGTAAATTCAGTGGTTTCTTTCAAAGTCAACATGTTTTGTTGAAAAATCGATTTTTTGGTGGAAAATTATCTCTTTCAAAAGTTAGTTCTCTTATTTAAGAATTTTTCTCTACGGTTAACAATATTCAAGTTGAATTTTGTATTGAAATTCATAGTTTAAAAAAAAGAAACAATTTTTCCAAGACTCTTCAACTTTCGATTGAAGAATCATCTTTTTCAGTTTGTAAATTCATTTATTTCGTCGGAACACTCTATTTTTTGGAAGGAATTTATTCTTTCCATTCAAATATCAATTTTCTCGTTTAAATATTCACCTTCATGGTTGAAATGTGAAGTGCTCCAGTTAATTATCCATCATTTTCAATAGAAAATAATTTTTTTGGTTTGAAATTGAACTGTTCCAGTTGAAGATCTATAATATTATTTAAAAATGCATCACTTTGGATTAAAAATTAACTACTTTTTTCAAAAACCAGTTTTCGTTTTGCTATCGTAAATGGGGTTTCTTTTATAATTGCAAGCTTAACTGTTCCAATTTTTGTAGAAGACGAATATTTTTTTCGTGGAAAATTTGGGAATCTTTTCAAAATTGAGTCATTTTGCAATATCTGATCTGCTGTGGTAAAGGATGTTCAAAATGAACGTCATAAACTAAATGAAGATGTTATCTTCAGCCAAATCGCTACCCTATCTCAATTTAATTTATGAGAAAAAGTAACAGTGATAGATAACATGCAGTAATTTAAAACATTGCAAAATATACCTGATTAAAATCATAACTAACAAAAGGTTCCGTGGAAATAAAAAAATCACAATTGTGGTATACAGAGCACAAACAATTAGTAGTTCTTTGCAATAATAATCACATCCTGTCGATACCATTCTCTGTAAAAGAAATTGTATTCGTTCAATTTGTTACTCGAGATATCAATTTAATAACAATTATTCAAAAATTGTCATGCAAGCTTCTTTGTTCCTTCACCTATTGGCAATTCTGCTGAAGAAATCATTTAAACAACCCGTAAATGCTATTGACGTTCTTATAACTATTTAATTCCTATAGTTGAGAACCTCACGCACTGTATCGCGATCGTTACGAAGTGTGTCGCTCCGACAGCGACAGCGTTTTATAGCAAGTGTAGCGCTGTCTGCAGTGATACCAACCTTGGCATGTAGACGTACTGCGCTTGCGCTAGGAGGCACGAGAGGAACACTCAACCACAAGCCGTCACCATGTCAATAACAAGTCGCGCCGTGTTTCTCTCATGCCACCTAGCGCATGCGCAATACTCTTTCTATCGTGTTGACAACTTAACTTTGCAGCCACTCTAATATCGTTACTCTAGCAGTATAAGTTTAGCCGTCTTAATTCCCAGAATTTCTCTCTATTCATGAAGCTTCCCAAAGTTCTGGGCTACCAGCCAAACCTTGCCTTACATTCTGCGGTTCCGGGATCGTTTTTCCTCCCAGGTTTTCAGTCAAGTGAGACCATAAGAAACTTTAGGAGACCAGTAGCCACTCAAAAGCCGCTCGTTTTACCATTTTGCGGTTGAAGCGCCAGCGCCACGCGACTTGTGGATGACTTTAGATAAATCAGGCGCGGAGGATAGATTCAGCAGTCTGGTTCTTATGTGAGCGCCGCAAAACGAGTCGTTCCAGATCCGAGATTTACGTGAACCATCCTCGTGTGAAGGATCCACAAATCTACACGATGTGGGATTCCAACCGTATCTAGGATAAGCGTAAAGCGAGTCAATTTCTCGAGGAAGGACGGACCAGAAACTCGGGATATCTCTGGAAACTCGGGGCGATAACAAACTTGTCCCCGGCTACCTGAGAAGAGTACCCCCACCACTGGGCCCAGCGGAATTAAAGGCAATAAAATTTAACTCTTGTTGGTTTCGGTTCTTTTCAGGAAATTTTCCTCCCAGTTTAATATTCTTTCCTTTAAATTTCATTTTATGCTGAAATTAGAACAGTTATTTCTAAGGTTCTTACAGAAATCTGAATGGAATTCACAAAAGCACATTAGACATTATGCAACTTAGCAGGATCAAATTATACCATTCATTTACTAAAACCAGAGAATTTCCATAGAAATCCTTTTGCTAATGACATTCAAACCGGCCAAATATAATCATGTCAAATATGTTTTACAATTGATTTAACAAGAATCTTAAAATTAATCTTTCTGTTTAAAAATTAATTCCCTCGTTTGCAAGATTGTTTGAAAATTCACCTTCGTGGTTGAGAATTGAAGTTATCAAGTTGCTTATTTATCATTTTAGTTGGAAATTCATCTTCTTGGTTTGAGATTTAACTGTTTCAGTTAAAGATCCATCCTGTTTTTTTTTCAAATTCATCATTTTGGTTTAAAAATTAACTATCTTGTTGAAAATTTGTTTTCTTCTTGATAACGTTGATTCAATTTTCTCAATTTTGTGGGTTGGATTTCTCCAATTTTCATAAAGAATTATATATTTTCGTGGAAAATTTGAGTTTTATATAAAAAATTAATTTATCTTGCAATGTTTGGTCTGTTTTGGTAAAAGAAATTCAGAACAAACGTCATGAATTAAAATATTTTATAAACACCCATTCTTAAAAAACATAATAAAGTAATCGATAAAATTACCATCTTAAATTAATATATTAATTATCCTGGTCGAAAAAATAACATCTTTCATTCTAAATAATAGTTAATTTAAGATAATGTAATATAAATTGAAAGAAGTAGAAATTTTAATCATATTATTAATATTATTCTAAATACCGGTGATAAAGAATAAAATATATAATTTAAAATTTTGAGTAAAA
>WSXT02140288.1:0-10493 GCA_011762715.2 Neuroterus valhalla
GGCGCCAATTGTGGCCAATGGGCAAGCGTCCGCAACGCAAGCGCAAAGAAAAAGTCGCCAATGTTGGGATCAGTGATGCAAGACCCGAAAGACAAGAATAGTAGATAAGTCTAACCAAAGATCTTTGGTCTAACTAAATATAGAAATTTGTAGCCATGCAGCAGCTTTTTTTTTTCTTTTACGAAAGGCCGTCACCATCATCGGGCCATGAAGAATAATCATGTACAGACGAATTAACGAATGGACCCGTTCGATCTTACAGCAGCATTGACACTAAATGACGAAGCAGAACTTTTCAATAAAAATTTATTCATTGTAGCCCACTTGTATATTAGCTGTCTTGAATTTGAAGAGAATCGAAACGTGAAGGCTGTTAGACGGACGGAAGCTCTAGACTCGAAATTTACCCATTTCAACCAAATTCAATTATATATTTTTCCAGATACTGATCTGTATACTCCTTCTTCGAATAAAATAATGTATGATGAGGGGAAAATGGTGTGATTCAGTAATTTTTGCGTAAAGTCGAATTTTCCTATGGCAACATCTACTAACCTGAAAATTATAAAATTTCATTTTACGCATAAATGAATGAAGCAAACAGTTTTTCCCTCGGTATACATACTTTTTCGTTTTTATTAATTTGAAAATAAACTACCGCTCAGTATTCCAAAAATATTTAATGCTAATTCTTATTGAATTTTGACGTCAGAGCTTGATTCGAACTACCTTCTGTAGAATTTATTCAATTTGACTTACCTGATATCTGGGCCACCTTTATAGGATTCGGACTAGGCCCTGGGGCCCACATTCGGTGGGGCTCCCAAAAACACATACTCCAACTGATCAACTTTGGGCGAATTTGAACGTGACTCATAACCTTATAAGCAACTCCTACCATAAACTATACCAAAGGATATTAAACTCTCATTACGAACGAGTAGTTATTGGTTTCATGTGAAAATCGACTTTCGCGGATTTAATTAAATCTCTACGTTTTGAGACCCTCTGAGTCAGAAAAATCGATTTTTACGAGGGTGTGCTCCAACTATGCAAGGCACTCACAAAAATAAAAAAATACCATTTTTCAGCCAAACAATAAAAGACGAGAAGAAATTTTAAGTAGAAAAATAGTTCATCTTAAAAAGGTCTGCAAGTTTTATACGGAATATTTTTGAATAAGACGTATATTTTTTGTTTTAATCGTTACAACGCTTTTTAAATAATGAAAAATTCGAATTTCTAGACAAACTATGAGAGACGTGAATATCGGTGGCAAGTATTGCAATGAGAATGTATTTCCTTAAGATCAACTGCAAAAAATTTTCATAAAAAATTTTTTTTTAATTAATAATCCTCATGAAAGTAGAGGTTTCAAACAGTTTTGCAATATTTGCAACTCTGTGTATGCATTGCACTGTAAGCTGGAACAAGCGCGGAAAAAGACGAGCGCGTAGCGCGAGGTAAATACATCATCGACCGCGAAGCACGAGATGGGAATGATGCGCGCCCTGGGCGTGCTTAAACTTGCGAGTGATTTGGGATTAATTTTGGAGAAAATCCAAAAATTTTCCATTTCTCCCGCATTGGTGGGGGACCCTAACTGGAGGGGCCATTGCCCCGCTGGCTTTTACGTAATGAGGCCCTGCCTGATATAAAATGGAATGAGCAGATTCTTGCATGTTTTAGTTTCCACGCAATCAAAGGACCACGTTTAATTACACTTGTCCACTGTTCTTGTCTTTTTTCGAAAACTCTATTTTTCTCCAAAAGTGTAATCACCACCAGGTTTTCCATGAAGTTTATTTGTTTGGCCTATAATACTTGTAATTTTACATAATGATATTTCAGGTTTCTTTATTTCATTCTTCGAGCAGCCAACAATAAAACAGTAATGGACAACAAATATAACAAATGATACTGCAACAAACTGGTTAATTATAGTTGTTGCCTGAACTTGGCAGAAAATTCCGAACATTCCACAAATTAGTGTTTGATCGCTGCCAGAAAGTAGCGGAAATTTTCGCGTAGCGATTGTTAATGATAAGATTTTCAATTCAAAGACCACATCCAAAATACTGATGATTTTTCGGTTCATTTGATATAGTACAATCTTTTAAACAATAGTAGATACCTAGATTACCGACATTATTGATTATTTTTGTATGCTAGATATCTAACATCATGAACAAGATATCACCCTAAATATTTGCTAAAACTCCCGAAAATGTAAGAGAAGATATTGAACTGCGCTTATTACCTTCAGTCTGAGTGAATAATTCTCATAGAGATATTACCAAAGATATTACCTTTGATATTACTAATGCAGAAGGAGAGAGGCGTGATAACTTTGGTGAGACAGTGGCGCGCGTAAGGGGAAATAAGTATGGATCCTCTATGGGAGGACGCGCAGATATTCCCCCACTAAGCATCAAGACGGCCTCTCTTGCACTTATGGTAAACTCTCTCGCATCAACAAACTAATTTGGGCCAATCCGTGATAAGCAACCTAATCAGCGCGTCCTTCCTAGAGGGTCCTTAACTCCTTACTCCTTACTCAGGAAACAAAAATCCATTCAATTGCATTGAATGGGTTTTTAAGATTTCTGAATTGCGTAACTGTCACGATTAGTTTTTAGAAGAATTTTACTCGTTATTTTTGTTTGGTCTGACTTACAGGCCGCAAAAGCCAGTACTTCTTATAGAAGTAGAATAGAAACAGGAATCCAGTGGCCTTGTATATTATTTCTTCAAATCTGTCGTAACAAAGAAATATCTTTGGTCGTAACTCATAAAATTTCAAAAATCGTGTGAAATATGGTAGTCTAACCTCAAAAAAGATGGTCTCATTCAAAAAGAGGAAAACCCGTTCAATATGACTTTGCCTGAAATGGTCATTGCACTATATGGCAGATTCAAAACTGTTCAAGAAAATTACCGATAGACATAGGAGCAAACCGATTATATTATCAATTCTTGAATCTGCAAATGACAGATACGCAATTCACACAGACGTAATCTTAATGGATTTTTTTTCCTGGGTAGCAACGGGGCATTAATCTGCATATTAAAAAAAAATGTTTTACAAATGAACGAAATAAATAAGTATGTATAACTGAAAGTTTGAATTGTTCCTAATATTTCGACACTTCTATAATCTTTAAGTTCAAGGGTACGATAAGGGAATAACATTTCGTAAGATAAATGAGCTTTTATATAAAGTATATCTCAAACGTGGATTTTAAGATATTCCGGTTTCTTCGAGAAATAAAAATCTTAAAGACATCTTGAAATCTTCGAAAAATACCCTTAATTTCTTACCATTAATGTCCGACATCGAAAACAAGAAATTTAATAAGTTAAATCTGAGAATCAAGCTAAAACGCAGTCGTCATGGCGCAAATATCATGCAGAATAGTATTTAACTTCATTTGATTTATTTCCGTAATTGAAAAAAAATTAATTGAGATTTTTATTTGTAAAACTTTGCGAATCTCAGCGCAATGGTTTGAAAAGCCAAAAATCGTTGGTGATAATATCTTAGTCCATAAGTAAATTTTCTATAATCAAACAATTTCATCATTTAATTTCGCATGAGCGAAATTGAATTATGAGTACGCAAATACGCAATAATATATTTTTTTACTCGAAGAGTTCGCGGGGCCCGCCCAATGTTGGGGCCCGGGACTACAGCCCCTGCTAGCCTCCCCGTTAATCCGCCACTGCATGGTATAAAATAATCTGTAACTAGAAGAATTCTAAACAAGTCCATAAAAATATCGAAATTCGAATTTTGCGCCGTACACTCCAGAAAATCCCTATCTTACCGATCGACAGTTCACCTCTAACGTTGTCGCTAGATCGCGCCTTCGACTCCCGCCAAGCGCGCCGCAAGCTTCCATCTCCCTCTAAAAATTTGTCTCTACCATCGCCCTTCTAACTGAAAAAACGCGCTTTTCCAACCGACATCTCAGAAAAAATAAAGAGCTGTTGTCCGCCCGTGTCTTATTCTAGTGGGCAGCCCGCGCGACCTGGAGCGTCCTCGCCTGGAGCAGTTCGCGCGCGCCACGACGTCGTCCGGCGGAAGCAGCCGCGTTCCGATAGAGTAGAGAGAGCGCCTGGCCACGGGAAATTGCCGAGTGCCGACACTGCTACCGCTTCGCCCAATGGATGCCAGGCCGCGCTCGCCGCCATTTTGATGTAGGGTTTCACGTCAAGCGTTCGATCCTCGACAACGCGCCTTGCCAGCTCGAAAGTTCACCGTCTCTCGTTTACCTCAGTTCAAAGGCTCAACAGTTCGCGTGAATCTCGTTGCCCCGCAGCCGATAAGTGATTAGACTCCGGATCTTTCGAAGCGCGCGGGCTCCTTCCTGCGTGAGTCTCGCTGACAAGTGACAGGTGAATCGATCGTGCTCCGACCCACAACCCCGTCTACCACTGTGCGAGCGAAGAGCGTTCTTGACTCGCTCGTTTCCTCGCCACTCGCAGTTTTATCCCCCACCCCCCTCAACGTACTCTACCTTCGTTTTCGGAACCGCGCGGTCCCGGAAAACCTCTGAAAACTCACCTCAACTTGCACTGGATTGCGGATCCGAAAACTCCAGGAGGTGACTCGATGTCGGCGGCCCTTAACCTCCAGTCGACCCCGTGTCACTGTCCGCACTCAGCGGTCTCGTCACCACCTAAATGCGACCCCATGCACCACCCCGGCCTTTAATCCCCCCGAGTGACCTGCAAGTCCCACCCTGGCCTGGGAACATGGCCAAGTTCCTCAACAAGGACCCCGTCACCTACGAGCGCGAGCGAGAAAGCTTCCTCAAGGATCTCCACCATTTCCACGAAACCCGAGGGTAAGTCCTAAATGCTTTTCTCCTTATAATTTTCTTTTTATATTCTTATAAAACACTTCCTAGTCTTGAAAATATTTGGCTTTAAATTTCTGCTCATTCCGATTTGAAGAATCTACCGTTTTTCTCAGGCTTTTCTCGTAGTGTTAGTCCCGGAATGAAATAAATACGGACTTAATAGGCTTATTGTTATATATTTAGCAATTATTCCTAATAGAGTTTCAAGACTCTACAAACATTACAATATTTGTTAAATCTTTTTTCGTGGGGAATCAACTACGTTAGGCGTCGGTATCGACCGACAAAGTTTGAGGTTAGGTCCAGCGGTAAAACTCGCGAGCGTCGCGGGACAAAATGAGTTTGTTTACTCGAGACGGCATCGACGATGCTTTAGATTCTCCCTGTGTCGATAGAAAGTTTTTCATTTTTGTACGGTAACTATGAGTTAATTCATATCTTGTTTTTCGGGGAATTTGGGACGAGAAAATGGCTGCAGCCTGTGCGAGGTTTCGCTGTCAATCCTCAAGTTCTTGTTAAGTTCTACTGTTTTTAATTCTCTTAATTTGGAACTCTTTTTTTTTATTTGATTGATTTTTGTGACTTTCAAAACTTATTGTGCTTCTGAAAGTTTAGTTTTGCCCCAATTTGGTCGAAGTGGAAGGAGAGCGGTTGTGAAGTAGAGGCTAGGGAAAGGAGATACCCTGATTCAAACAGTTGTTTCAAAATAATTGTATACCTGTTAGGAAAGGGTTTTTTTTTTCTAATTCTCGTGATTAAGGCATGTCACAAGAAGTGCCACCAAAATTGTTACTACCATATTCATGGTTTTGACGTAAATGTTGAAATGCAACATTTGCATATAACTAGTATTAAATACAGAATAAGGTATACGTTTCTAAACGTTTTTATCATTAACTATGCACGAAGGCGATCAAAAATATCAATAAAAAATTTCAGTGAAAGTCTGTAGAATGTGCTTCAAATTGCACAATTTCAAACATAAAGTTTGGAAATGAATTTATTCTATCAATTTTAAAATCTTTATAAATGATCATATGTAAAATTAGAATAAGCTTCCGAAAAAGCTACCTTCAAGTATTACCTTTTTTCATTTCTCCTGGAACTTCCTTCTGAGTTTATCCAATTAAGTATTTGGAAGATGTTAACGCATTAAGAAAGAAGCGTTCAATAGATTGAACATATTTATGTATTTATTCATAACCTGTGAGGAAGTTGTAGAATTTTAATTACGAAGTTTCTAGGTACACCAAAAATATTTGGTGTACGACTACTGTACGCTCAACGAATTATGGTGAACGTAGAAACTGCCTTTTAACTGTTGGTTTAATTCATATTTAGTCTGAAGAGTTAAGATGAGCTATTCTTGAACAAATGATGTATAGCAGGACAAAATCATAAAGACTAAAGTATTTTGCAATAACATTTTTTAATTTATTATCTTATGTTTGATGCAGTCTTGGGGGTACTTTTGTTCTGTGACAAGAGTAAAATTTATTATTACCAAACAAATAATAATTTTTGCTAATATAAAAACATTTTAAACGAGATATCTGTCTCGATAGTTTGATATTATTTCACGTACGTAGATACGATATGTCAAAAGCTTTTCATGTATGTAAGTTATCAAAGTTAACGTATCAAAATTTGAAAAGTAATTCGATATTCAGAGTAAAAACTTTCAAAAACGTAAGAACTGCCTTCTGCCGCACTTCTTACACGCAATATACTATTTTTCTATGCCTTAGCGTATTTTTAAAGCTCTCTGCGAGAACTGATTACTTGTTTTCTTTATCTATATGCTTCTTGCGTTCTATCTTATTCCCCGATAAGAGATATTAGGAATTTGGCAGTTTTTAAAAAATGTGCAAAGATAATAATATAGGCCTGATAGGGTTTATTTTGAACATGTATTATTGATTATAGACTCATTTACTTTGAGTTTTCATATATTTATCATATTCATCTAACAAATGAGAAATTCTTTCCTCTTTTAATAGTGATCTATTCACGTTTTTGTTTCAGCCTTTTTCTGTGTAATTTATCATATATTTGCCAAGCAGGGTTTTCAGGCCTCAATATTCCGTCAATACCTTATTTATCTGTTGATAAATTTATGAACAGACAATGCATTTTGCAATGATCTTTCCTGTAAAGTTGTAAAAAACTAACCTATACTCCCATGTTCTGGGCCCTCGATTTCTCCTTTGTTTATTTCCTTACGTAAGAATAACGTTGATGGTCATTGGGTAATGCATAATCTTTATGGATAAACAAGTTCTCCAAAAATATTATAAATTCGTTCCTTATTGCACACATTTCTTTTGCAGTTTGCACCTAATGTTTAGAGTAGAATAGTTGATTTACATCCACAAAGGGGTAAAATGTCATTACTGCAGTATTCCATATAAATAGCTTTTTAATAACTATTTTCAAACTGTGCTATCATAGATAAATTCTCAACGCTTATTGCAAGTGTAGTGGAATCTATAACATAAACTCAACGAAAGCTGTTTTTTCTTTGAATGAAATATGAAAGTTCTCTTTTTCTTTCCAGAACGTCTTTCAAGAAGTATCCCAAAATAAGTGGAAAGGAAGTCGATCTCTACTTACTTTACGTGCTCGTTACTGCTCATGGAGGATGGATTAAGGTTGGTAAAAAAAAAATAAGAATGTAAAGTCTTTCAATGAGAAAAAAATGAATACGTAGTTCTAAAATGACCAACAGCAGGAAAATTCAAAAGTGGTTCGCTGTATCGCAAAAGTGTTTTTGTTTATACTACGAAAACCGGTTCGATGTGAAGGCATCATGAAATCAAAAGAATCTCCTCGATAACAAGTGTTGAACATTCTCATCCGGATGATGTGCGAAGTTGCTTTTTTATGAAAACCATTTCTTTTCGCGATGGGTTTGAATTGCACACTATTAAGGTAGTTTTCAAATTGTACATTTCGACTAATGTGTGAGAAGTGATTTTTAAATTTAATTCTTATGATTGTTTGAAGTTTTATGACAATAGTTTTTTGAATTACAGAATTAAAATGTTTATAAACTTGAAAAAAATTGAATATTAATGTTATAAAGTGTGGAGCTATCTGAAACAAAAAACAAATCATAATTTTTGTTATGTTTTGTCAGTGATTGAAGTGTGCTCGTAACGATATACCGCCTATATTATTTTTTCTCTGTGTCAAAATCTATCAACAACTTTTGGGTGAACAGAAACTAGAAATTGGATGAAAATATAAGGATAAAGTTTTTAGAATTTGTTAATCAACATATTTATTATTTTATTGGGTCATCTCATTCAAACTTGTTGCGCGGTTCCATGGAACCCTCACAATTATGTATTTCCTTACGTAAGAATAACGCTGATATGTCGAGTAATGCATACTCTTTGTGGATAAACAAGTTCTTCACATTTATATCAGTAACGTTTCTCAGCAGAAATATGTTAAAATTGATATTTTGCGAAATGAGGATATAGTGCAGATCTGTGTGTGTGAAAAATGTCGTTTACCTCTCAGATGTAACCAAAGAACTCATTTGGGCTAGTAAAGCGAAAAATTAGAAAAATTAATGATTTTATTGCATCTTAGATTTTTTGTATAAACATTATTTGCAATTGAATTGCCAAAGCCGACATTAGACCGCCGAGTGCCGGGACATGGCCCGTCAGTACTTTGCTCAGCATGGCAAAAAAATCGAAAATTATCGCGATTTTGTTACACATAGTTGAAACCAAATTGGAAAAATCTGTGAGTAATCAAGGAATATGTGAGATTATTCACCATCTTATTCACTAACAGTAGTTAAAATCTTATTTCTACAATCATTATTGAATTGAAAATTGGTATATAATGGCTGAATGAAGATTTGGCGCATACTTTGAATAGAATAATCAATACGTAGGTGCCAAGCCATTTATTTTCTATCCCAGAGATTTAAAAATTTAGATGATAGTAAATATCAAAGTCAAATTAAAGCATGGCTTTGTTAGGAACGGGTTTAAAATGTCAAATTCTCTCAACAGGCGTCAATGCATCCCCTGTCAATGCACTATTCGCCTTCATATCGAATCAATTATAGTGAAATACCGTTCATCAAACTGTACGCTCTCATTTTCGTATGAGACATTTCGCATTTGAACCTTCTAAATTGGACTGAAACGTGTCTGTGCACAAGAATACCACAGAAGAACAGAAGGCTCCATCAAAAAGTGTTGAAGGATCAAGTCCTCTTTAGATGTCTATGACTATTTCATTAGTTAAAAGAGGGGTTTCAAGGAGGGGGAGGGAGGTAAAAATTTAGGCCTTGTGGTTTATGAACGCCCGCCCAGGCGATGTATAATGTTTTGTCTTGGGTAAATCGAATAATTTTTTAGTCAAATTGGTTTCAAGTTTTATATTTCTTTTTTACACAAGTTTCTAGTGATAACACCGCTGACTCGCAGAAATGAGCAATTTTTATTGACTCTTGCATATAATTAAGCTCGGATGGTACGAGCCTCGAATCATCTGTGTTCTGTGAGATAGGTTTTGAGCCTTAGCTCATTGTTTGATTCTTCTGCCGGGGGCGCATTTTCTCTTGACTCTTAATTAGATAATCCTTTTCACTGTTTAATTGTAATACGTAGTTTTGTAATAATAATGTCACTCTTATGGTAGATAAATCTACCTTAGTTGCATTCACAATATTAGAAGTTTCCTGTCATTAGTCAATGTGTCTAGGTACAGGTTGATCGATTCTCTTAAAGGAGACTTGTTCCCAACCTTGTTAAAATTGAATATGTGATATTGCACATAATCAAGCGAGATCAATTCCGACCTATCATGTCTTTAATACAATTGAAACCAACCATTTTCGTTCGCGATAGGTTTTTCAACCTCGGCAACAAATGCGAAACAAAATTTTCGTAGATTTAAGAAAACCGAATACTCATTATAAAGTATGAAGCTATGTGAAATAAAAATACAGTAAATTCTTCATTTTTGTTATATTTCGTCAGTGAGTAAATTAATCTGCTGGTATTGATAGACCGCTTTCATCATTTTGTCTGTGACATAAACTAAAACGAAGAAATGTCAATTAAATTCTTGTAAACAGACGAACTCTTTGTCAATACTGATTCAGGGAGATTCTGTAGATAAGTCCCATATTTATAAGTTTTTTTCTCGTAACTTTTGTCTAGAAAACTTAACCGGAACTGGACCCAGATTTATAAGAGATTATCCGTTAATTTAGCTTAGTGTAAAACTTTGAACACTTTATACGACTCGTCTTGTGTTTCTGAGCATGATTTTGAGTGACACAGAGTGGGATTTTTTTAAAAAACATTAAGAGCCAATCAAAGCGACTAGCAATTTATTGCCCTGTGACAATCACATACATTATTATTATGTACGTAATCTTGTTTACTATACTAATATATGACACATCAGACGAGCCTCCTCCCTTCCATAGCGATTCTGTGCAACGCGCGGCGCCAATGAAAAAGTTTTGGGCGTTAAGGCCATGTTAAACTTACCCGATTCCTACCTTACCGACATATTTTTTTTGCAACAACTCACGTCCACACCGAAATAGATATCAAGTTGATATTTTGAGAAAAGCCTTAGAAAACAATA
>WSXT02140299.1:0-10493 GCA_011762715.2 Neuroterus valhalla
TTGCTTTCGGCAGGATTTTTGCCGGCACCGTTGTCGATTTTAATACTACTTTTTATGGCGAGTCGTTTGAAAATTGTAAGAATCGTCCGGGCGTTCAAGGTATACTTTCCTGCTGGGCTCTCGGACTACTCGAGTTGATTTCAGAATTCTCATGTGTGGACATATTAACAAGAAGGTGGATTTTGCATAGAAAATATTATGGGATCCTCACTTTATTTTCGGCTAGAATGTTTGCATCGAAGATAAAAAACGATGAATCAGCTCTTTTTCACATTTCTCATGTTTTTGTGAGAGATTTAATGATATGGAAATGCTTATCTTATAGTAGAGATTCATAAATTTTTCGCCTAATCATGCTGGGTAGTTGTTTTTCATGCTTGCAACTCGAACGATATTTATTAGACTATCCATAATGCGGAACAGAATTGTTGATTCTATTATCAGGAAGATTCAAATATACTTGAAAATCCATCCATGCGCGATATTTTTAAGATAATTTTCTGCCAGACTTTGTATCAATTCTATATCCTATGAAATGAGAGAATGTTTTGGAACGCCAAAATTAAAAACAAATTTAAGGTATTTCTCATGACCACAATAGAGACTCCAGGAAACGTCAAAGCCGTCAGACGTTTCTTGTGAGATAATTTTCAGAGAAAAATGATTTTTATGGATTTTTTCAGGTCGTTTTGATATGAATCGAAGTCAAAGAGCTGTTCTCGCAGGCAGATAACGTTCCCTTCAACAGGAACTATTTATTAGAAGGGACGATCCGCCTGTTACATATACACTACCGATACCAGTAGACCAGAGGTGTCCAACACAAGGTTGGCGCTTCTCCTTTCTTCCCCTTCTCCGAGCGCTTCATCGAGAATTCTCTCCTCGTTTCGCCACCGGCTTCGTCTGACTACGCCTGATCATACCTACTTGCGCGCAATGTTCACACAGCCCGGTCGCCGAGGACCCCTTTCCACATCCCGCTCACCGCATGAACGCATCAAAGGTAGCAAGAGAGGGGATTCAAAAGTGACAGTTATTTACACCGTTGCTTACGCGTTGGATACCTTTGCAGTAGACAAACCTCACTGGTATCAGTATTTTATGAGTCCAACAAATGCCACTCATTAATTCTAATATTTGCTTCAGTTTTTCTGAATTTATAACATTCGAAGCTCATCATACTCTCCAAATCTGAACCAAATACACGAACAAATATGACATTTATGATGATGAAACATGAAAAATGTTCACCTGCTAAATGGTTATTCCTACGGAGCAATGGAATCAAGATTTATAACAAACCTTATTTCGTACTGTTATTTACTATATTTGACAATTTGTGTTTTACACAAGAATACAAAACGGAAATTTTCAAGAAAAACCCTCAGACTATGAACCTATGTAAATATTGCATATTCAACAAAATGTGTGGACGAAATATTTTCAAGCAGTTAAAAACAAGTAAATTGAATAATAGTTCAAAGCAGAATTTTAACAAGCTTTCATTGAAATTGACCAAGTTACGAAACAGCATAATGTTTTCTGAAGAGGGGCTCAAAGCAACAATATGATGATAAACGTTAATAAAAACAGAAGCGTCAGACTCGAATATCAAATGTATTCCTAATATAAATTTGATATAACTAATGTTCCGTATAGATCGTTTTCACATAGAGCAGACTTTCGACGTGACATAATAATGTTGTTATATATCCTCAAGTTTTCTTGAATCCATCCTTAATCATTTTGCAAAATATCGGAAGGAACTCGGGCTCCGATTGAAATGCATGAAGTAGAATGCATTCAGGAAAATGATTTATTTAATTTTTCTACATCATGCGACTTGCATAAAAATGCAACTGTTTCGTTGAATATTCGTCTTTTTGGGTAGAAAGTTAGTCCGTGAGGAATCAAAATTCTTTTTTAACCGAAAATTGATGTTTACTGGTCAAAAATGGACCTTGTTTTTATTTCAACTGTCATCTGGAAAGTTCATCGTTTTTCTTGAAAATTTGTCCTCTTTTATGCTTGTATGACGGAAAAATGCTTTTGTTTCAAGTTCAACTTTTTGATTTTAGGTTCAATTGTCTTCTAACAAATTCGCCCCTTTCACTGAAAAAATAAACGTAGCTGGAAATATTAAAAAAAACTATCAAACATGGGAGTGAGGCTGCTCAGATTCTATTCCTGAAAAATGTTAATAGTGAAAACTTTATTTCTGAAAAGTATCACCTCTTGATAAGAATCTTCATGAAAAGACGGACTTCATGATTTCAGGTAGGCCGTAAACAATGATTTACAACGATACAATGTTTTTTTCTCATAGAAATGCAACATTATTGGTCAATGTATCTGTTGAAACATGTCTGTTCCTTATAATTGGGCAGAGTCTTCCTATGCTCTGGAACCGTCAGCATCAAGTCTTGAAAAGCAAACGTCTTTTTTGTGAGGAGTCTGTTGAAATTTTGAATCATCTTTATATACCGCTCCGAGTAGTTGTTAACAATTGATAAACCACCAATGGCACCTTCTACCTGGATGCCACAAGAGCGTATATTTCTTCATCTGATAACACTTCATTGAAGAATGCCCAAGCAATCAATTTTTAACTTATGTATTAGATATACCTGGACTTTTTTGGAGGCAGCTGACGCGGCTAGTACGTTATGTTCAGGAAAGGAAAAGAGAGACGCTTCGAATTCTTTGTGTGATCGGAGATCAACAGCAGGATCCGTACACGAAAACCACGCCTTTGGGTAACAAAGAACGATAAAGAGACTTTTCATAGTCAAGTTTATTGTACGGAGACCAATGCATTCAGCAAGATAGATAGCGAAAGCTCTCTATAGCATTGAAGTTTGACTTATCCGAAGTCACTTCGTGCGGACCGCTGCTGACTATGGAACGTGTGCTTCTTCATCGTTCCTAATTTCGTCGTTGTTTTCGTTTCTAGCACCTGCTGGTGCACCCTGGTTAGACGAGGAACTTAATGCGTCACTTTTTGCCTTTTCTGAGTGTAACGCACTAGCAACATCAGCTGTCCTGAGGAAAGTCTAAAAACGTCTAGGACGTAAATTGGGGATTGATTGCCTTGGTGCTTTTCGATAAGGCGCTGACAGATGAAGAAAGAGACAATCTTGTGGCATCGATAAAGAGCATTGTTTCTCCAAGTTTAGACTTTGGAGACTTTTGGAGTTTCGGGGTGTTTTCATGGACTTCACGCTTGTCAGTGGTCTGAGCAACCATGACAAATCCAGGTAGATGGTGCGATTGATGGCTTATCAATTGCAAACAATCACTCAAAGCGATTTCTAAGGATTTGATACGCTCCTCACTTTCTGAGCGAAGTTTGTTGAGGGGGTAGCGTCAAACGTCGTGAACGTGGAGAAAGTGTGATGGGAAGGATCTAGTTATTTTTCCGGGGAAATGGGAATAGTGTGAGAAAAAACAAGTGATCGTTAAAATTATGCAGGTAATTTTTGGGCTTATCACTCACGGTTTTTTGCAGCTCGACTGGAAAGTTGAATACGTTATTTGACTGGATAGACAGACTTCATGCGCAGTGAGAAGTGTGCTTGTTCCTTCAGGGGCGATCGTTCGAATTAAACGAGGCCTGACAGAATAGTTGATACCGTAGGAAGACTGGATAGTTACAATTCATGCGCAGTTTGGAAGTGCGCAGGTACCTTTGAGTCGGACGGCCAAATTCTTTATGACTGGATAACTGCAAACAGCAGAAGACTAGTTAGTCTAATTTTACAAGCAATGGTGAGTGCGCAGTTATCTAGCTCAATTATTCGAGTGCTGCTCCCTCCCCGTAGTTTGTTCTGAGAAATGAGGCTCGTCCCAGTAATTATTCATCCAGTCTTTCCATACTTTTTGGCTCTTTGTTCTGCTCTGATAGGAATTTGTCAAGCCTTTCCATACTTCTGGGTTTGCCATCTTGTTAACTGCTTGATGGAGTGAAAAAAACTTAAGTGCATCCTTTTGCTCCGATGAATAATTTCCAAGCCTAAAGGCCGTCCATGGGCAAAGCGAAGTATGTGCGTGGAAGAAAAGAAATAGGAATCAACTGAACAAAGATGCCCCAGCGTACTCGTAATTTATTTCGGCGGAAGGTTAGTGATTTCGGGCAAATTTGTAACAACTGTTTATTGCTAGGAACTAAATACATATTCTGTTTACGGTCGACGTACTTTGTCTCGAGAAATTGCGGGAGAATATGGATGCCGCCTGTGGACCTGAAGGGAGGGGGTGGCGAAGGGTGAGAACTCGAGTTTAATATCCAGGACTTTCCCTTCGTTTTGGTGAGCTTCATATTTGGGGGTGTGGAATGGAGTTCAAAAGATGCAGGAATCGGAGATCGGGTTGGGAGTTGACCTTCGTCGAGGAGGATGCGAAGTTGTTCGGGGTGGGCGGTCTTTTTTAAGGGGAGAGGAAATAAAAGGTAGTACAAGCGTAATTGTACAGATTACGGTGACATCCAAGAAGATGCAGTCAACTTCTTCGTCTGAGATGCTGATGAAGGAAGGAGAGGTACGAGGATTCAGTGGTGGTGTGTGGGAAAAAGATAAACGGAATGATAGTTGCACGCGAAATTCCGAGGGAACTCGGATGGATCGGACGTGATTCTATTCCTCAACAGAAGAGCTGGGTTCAGATTTTGGGTCAGGGCTGATTCGCCCTTCTGCTTCAGGCAAGACGTGTTATGCTACTGCTTGCTTACCCTCTGAAGTTGGTGGTTCTGAGGCGAACCCTGGAACTGGCAGAGATGTGCTGGAAGAAGTTCCTTGCTGGGAATTCTCACAGTTATTCCTGAACCGCTGATGTGCGCCTGTGGGTATAATCGTGGCCTTTAGGATAGTAGCGGCCTGCCCGAATCTGGAGTATCCGCCGAGGGTAAGTGGGTTGCACAGGTTTCGTAGCGTACACGGTGCGGTCAACGTGGGACGAGATTTATATCTTCGACTACGGCCCTCGTGAGGGTGTCGTCGGCTTGGCCCTTTCCTTTTCTCCTGGAAATTCCATGGATGATACTAGGTGTCGCAAAAAAACGAATGATTATATGTACGCAGAAACTTGTCAGCCTCGTGCTCTTGTCCCAAACGGCTGCTCGGCGACGCGGTTCGTAGTGAGTGTGACGTCACTGCTGCGCCGTCCGCTGGTTTGTAGTCTGTCAGTGATATGGAGGCTAGGATCCAGCCAAGTACTATAGGTATGATTCTAGTATCGGTGGGATGAGTTGACTGGTATGCTAGTCATTCCGTTAATTGAAGGAGAGGATTGAAATTTAAAACAGATATAAACAGATGAGTTTGTTTGTAATAAGATATTGCGCACCATGTTAAAATGAAAGAGTTTTTTAAAGACACCAAGAAAAATGCATGTTAGAACTTGCTCGCACGTCAAGACGGAATATACATCCGAAGGCTTGTAGACAAGGTTGATAGCGTTGAGGCGAATGATTATCTCGGACTTACAAGGGGACCTTCAGGTCACCTAATTTCTGTTTTGGTCGATACTCTCCTCAGTGATAGACACCTAGTAGAGGTTTTCTGATGAAAATCAGGAAGGCGCAATTCCGGACCATTTTCAAAAAAAATGCATTTGGAGAGTTGCGAGCGGATGGTCATTGAGCTAACGTCAATGTGTTTTCAAGCACCTGGTAGCTCACCCAGTAAGGCGTCTAACTGATAATGCAAGGTTGCACGCTCGATTCTCGCTACCTGCACTTTTTTTTTAATGCAAAACTATTTATTCATTCATTTCTTAATCATTTCTAATAAAATCTTAATTTTGAATGATTCTTCAATAATTTGTTTTAATGAAAAGTCTGTTTTGACAATTTATTATCTCTCGTTTGGAAAGTTGTGTATTTTCTTTCAAATTACACAGGCCCACAAAAAAAACTCTTTTTCTGAGCCGTGGATTCAAATATGATATTCTTATGTATTTTTTCCTGTTGAAACCGAATCCGCAACTCGTTCAACCCCTACACGTCAGGATTTTTACATAACCTCAAAAAACACCAAAAATTCACTGGAAGCAATAAAATCATCTACTTCGTGCTACTTTCAACCCCCTTTCTCCGAATCAGTGATTTCGTAGCCCTTCAATCCCCTAATCTCGGAATATCATAACTGCATAACCTTAAAACCTAACCCGACCTAATAGTTTAGAGTAGAAAAATATAGTTAGTAGTTATCTAAATCTAGTTAGAAGGAAAACATAATAAATTTTTGAGTTTATTGTGGAACATAGTTTTCAGGTGAGTGACATCATAACCCTAAAATCCCCTTACACCATAACCTCAAAATATCGTTACTCCGTCATCCTATACATTATAATCTCCCAACTCCATCATCCTTTACTGTGGAAAAGTTTGGTTTTTGAAATCATAAGAGTTTTGTGAGTATTTCTTGTAGGATCCTTCCAGGTATATATATCCATCAGCCTCGGAAAACCACATCATTCTTCATAGTAATGGTTTATTGTTAAGTTTTCCGAATCTGTCTAAACGCGTGCTGGCCGGTCATAACATATTAACGATTTTATTGACTCTTCCGAACCCTCTTGTATTCGGGAGATCTGTGCAGTGGGTTCCGTCTCCGCTTCTTGGCACTATCAACAGTCTAGATTCTTCTACTTCAAGAGTTTAGGTTTGGTTTTGAGGTTATGCAGTAATGATATTTCGAGGTTAGGAGATTAGAGGGCTACATAATTCTTAATTCGGAGAAAAGAGGTTGAAAGTAGCACGAAGCAGATGATTTTATTGCTTCCAGCGAATTTTTTGGTGTTTTTTGAGGTTATATAAGAATCCTCACGTGTAGGGGTTAAACGGGCTGTGGATTCGGTTTCAGCGGGAAAAAATACATAAGAATATCATACTGGAATTCACGGCTCAGAAAAAAACTTATTTTTGTGGGCCTGTATTATTAATTATTTAATCATTTGTAGTATTTATATATTTAATTCAAATCAGGGAAGAAGTGTTTCAAACAAAAATTGCGATACTACTTATTCCTGGTGATACATATGTATAATAATAATGCAGAATAAATGTTACTGTAAGTTAATGAATGTTTGAAAGATAATTGACTATCATTCCTGTGTTCTTTTTCTGGTATTTTGTATAAAACATTTTGATTTCGTGCAATTTTTGTTCGAACACTTATTTCCTAATTCAAATTAAAAATATAAATACTACAAACAATTAAATATTTAATAATTTTGAAGAAAACACACACCTTTCCGAACAATTGATAATAAATTGTTGAAACAGATTTTTTATTTTAAAAATTGTTAAGCAATCCATAAAAATTATAATTTTATTAAAAACTCTATAAATGAATTTTTTCGAAAATGGTCCAAAATAGCGCCTTCCTGATTTTTCTCAGAAAACATCTAGTAGGTGTCTATCAATAAGGAGAGTATCGACCAAAACGAAAATTAGTTGACCTGAAGGTCCCGTTGTGAGGCAGATGGCCAGTCTTGAGAGCAAGAGAGAAGGAGAGAGAAAGAGACGGGCTGCGCAGTAGTAGCCAATCGTGTCCTCCAGGCCCGAAGCGAAAGGCCGGCTTTGGTAGGTTGAAAGCAGGCGCGAGTCGCAGGAAGCTGTAAAGAGTGAGATGGACCCTCCCACTCTGTCGGCGCGTAGAAAGTTGTACCTTCCTTAGCCTGACATGGGTATACGCCTGTTGGTACATTAACGCCAGGGAAAAGAAAGTTCCTTCCTTTTCAGTGACATGCGTGTTTCGTATTTTGTTCTCTCCCTGAATCTTTCTCTCTTTCACATGCTAAATTATATAGTTAATATATAAAATGGTTGCCTACAAATGAATAAACGTTGTCTGCGAGGGTCTTTTTCAGATATAATTATTAAAAACTCTCGCTCTGCGCGAGCCACGTTTAACAGATGATTCAAAATTTGAATAGACTCCTCACGAAAAAGTTGGTTACTCTTCAAGACCTAATGCTGATAATTCAAGTGCATGGGAAGTGAAAATTGGAGACTCGGCGATGTTCATGGTAAAATTGCAAAGAAACCATAAAAAATATGGTTTTTCGCGTTTATCTCAGCCAATATGCAAAATCTCGCAAAATGTTTCCAATAAAAGTTGTAAATCCTATGAGAAAAAACATTTCTTGAGCTACACATTTTTTTCTAGAAGTGATAGTTTCCAAGAAAATTAGTGATATCTCGATTTCTATGAAAAAAAAACAATGAGCATTTTCCAGTGGTTTTGGTTGGATACTTACACACGCTTATCACCACGGAGAGTTTGGAGTATTTAAAAAAATTTTTTCCTTTGTATTTTTTAATTTTATTGTTTCTTTTACTTTTATAATTTTTAAATATATTCAAATTTATTTTATTTAGAAATTCTGAGTATATTCTATTTATTGTCTTGATTTTATACTCCCTATAAGTTTTTATATAAGAGTCTGCTGAGTATATTTAGTGGCCATGGTAATATGCTTTTGTGTTAGTAATTAATTCCTTAAACGGATCAGGAATTTTTTTATGCGTCGCCACCACAAAAATTTGCAGAGATGCTCTGAAATGTTGCTCTTACGCAGTCCTCGTGAGAGGAATCGTCGCATCCACCGCCAAGATGACTCGATGTATTGTGTGTGCGCTCCGGAATTGGGATCCACAAATTGTTTGGAATGATTCACAGTTTTGTGGACACATGCATGATGTTCGAGATTATTGTATCCCTTCCAACAATCAGTGTGGATTTCTGTCCCTTCCGCTACATGCTTTCTTAAAAATGCAATTAAAGTAGCATGATCTCTCTTATTTTCGGGACCGATTTTCAACCGATAGTTGTAGGAATGTCCTCAGTGGGTCATTCCGAGAATCAATGATCCTTCTACTACACGTCCTCGCTCGTATTTTCGACGGCCGATTTTGCACTCATCGATTTCAACAACTCCACCAACACCGCCGATACGACCATCCTCTTGGAAGTTGCTGTCAAGAGCAAGCATGTAGTTCTCTCTACAAAATGAGAAGCGGTCTAAAACTGTTTCTCGAGAAATCGATTGATTGTTTATAATACTGCTTTACTGGATCGTTCGTCCAAAATAAAAATTTAACGCGAAACAATACGTAATGAGCATACAGGCTGCTGCAGAAATGCGGCACCTATCAAACCACGTGTTTTCTGAAACGGTAATACTGTGACGATATTTGTGTATTGTATAACAAGGGAAGGATCCGCAAACATTCTCTGACTCCACAAGAGTCATCTCTTTCTTACCCATCTTGACGATGACTCAAGAGAGGAAAATCTCGAAAATATTATTACACGCAAAAAACACACGCTCTCAGGTACTATGAGCGCGGTTGGTGGAGAAGGAACTGTCGCGAATTGCATTGAAATTTGTAAATTTGTTACATTTCATCAGATATATCTGTGATTTTATCGGAAAACATTACTCGTAGAAAAAATGTATCATATAAGAAATTTGTATTTCGATAAGATCTACGACTTTTATAGAAACGTTTTGCGAAAATTCATGTATTGGCTGAGATAAAAGCACCAAACCCCAGCATCCATATGACTGGTCACAAGAATAATTTAGTTCACACACGACCCCCTTTCCAACGTGTTATTGGAGGCGAGAAGGGACCCCTGTGACTGAAACCAGAAAAAACTCAGGTCCCATCCCTGTCATTTTTCACACGTGTCATGGGGGCGGGAAGGCACCCCTGTGACTGGAAACAGAAAAAACTTAAGTCACACCCCTGCCCCTGTTCCCACGCATCATGGTGAGCGGGAAGGCACCCCTGTTGTTCACCTATTCGGATCTTTATCCAAAACTGTAAACAGTCTACCTGAAATCACTGCTTGAGTTAAGTGGGGCGTCCTAGTGATATAGCGGCGCGCAAGAATCGCATGCTTCATATCTCTAAAACCGCCACAGATATGCCAAAACGAACAAAGTTTTTGCCCGAATGACTTTGAAATTGCGGCTCTACTCCTTAGGCGATTCGATCAGCTCGAAAAAACAGACTGTAAAAATTATAGCTCCATAAATCAATCAATCGCTATCACAGTCCTGAATAATTTAGGACTGGGACAAGTTCTAATTCGTAAATGAATATAAATTTCATTTGAGAAAATAAGATTATTTATTGCGAAATAAAATTATACTAAATTTCTTGGAAAATTTAACACCAATTGAAGTACAATAATTAAAACGTAGCGAAACATAGAATTTTATAAGAAACAAACATTATATTCAAAGACCGAAATTACAATTTTTTTAGCGCAACGTACCTCTTAAGCTACCAGGATAAAGGAAACCTCGATAATTAGCTGATCAGCCTTTTTATAGACTATGGCCCTTCCATTTTTACAACTCCTCCTCTTTTCCCTTTCCTCATCATCTATCAGCATGTTATTCTTGCATCATCTAGCCTCACAGTCGCACGGCCACGGACAATCTGTTGTGTATCGCGTACTTATGAATGTATGCATGTG
>WSXT02140310.1:0-10492 GCA_011762715.2 Neuroterus valhalla
GGGACGGGGGTCGTTAAGAGGCCCTCAAACCCGTTACGTAATTTAAGAATGGTCCCTAAGACTCATGATAAAATAATGGAACCGCTTTTTAAAATGTTCTATAGGTAAGTCTTTAAATAAATATTTATCAATTTCGTATTATTTTCGCAAGAAGGATTGGACAGGATCCGCAGCAATTAAATAAATAAGGAGGAGATTCGAGCTGTGCCTGTGGAGAAGTGGCATCGCGATATTAATTGATGCAAGAAATTAGGTACAGGATCCCCAGGAATGATTGATCGCGTAATGAGAAATCCCTAATAATGACTCCACCGTTTTGAGGTTCCGTAGATAGGGAAATGGGGTAAAGGTATTAAGAAACGGCATTAGATTATAATTTATATTAAAATCTGTGCAAGGAGATAAAGAGAGAAAGCGTGGGTTTTCTCCCCGTCGAACGTCGTCCTGGAGTCCAAACTCAACCCTTATACAGTGGCGTAATTCAGCCCCGATCTTAAAATAACTGTGCTTTCTACAGATGAATTATATAAACGTGAAAATATAATTGAGAGCAGATTTGAATAAACTTGACAATGCAGTCCCCCGAAAATAGAAAACATTTTAATTCCCAAACGGTTTATATTATTCTTTCTAATTTTGGGGAAATAGGTTCTCTTAACTGGCTTTTTATTTTGCATGGAAGATTAATATTTAATTTTCTAGCTAGTATTTCTGAACTAATTTTTGTCATTTCAAAATCTCAGATTTTGGAAGGAGTTTAATTAGAAGTTACGCCAGTGGGCAATAATGAAGGGGAAAGGCCAAGAAACGTTCTATGTAGAAGAGAGAAAGCACGGGGACATAGCATGGCGGCATAGTATTATAGTGATGCAAAGCCTTGGTAGGGGCCAACGATTAAACGGAATGGGGTAGAGCTCGAAACTTATTCCAGTTAAGATATTGAACCCTTCAGGATCGATATGAGCTTTCAGAAATTAAAAATCATATTCATGAATTTTCCGTTCATATTCTATTCATTGTTTTAAAAATAATTATTCAATTTTATTCTATTTTCTAATAAAATCGTACCATACATCCCTGAGTGAGATTATTCGATCAGTAGTGACAGATAATTATCGAGAAAAATTTGTTATAAAAAGGAAGGAAAATGATAAATATAACAATTTTTCTTCTTTATTGTAGTTCTTTAACCCAAAATAGTAGATTATGCAACATGTGCGTGAAAGCGGCTTTTACATACCCGTGGTGATCACGTGCACGAGTACAGCACGATCACCACAAGTGGGTAAATGACACGCACAAGTTGCATACGATATTTTTAACACAAGTATTGTTTCTAAAATGCATTCTTGCATCCATATAAGACCGTAGAGCTATTTTCCGTTGGAAAAAAGTACACTCTAAATCCCTTGGACCGCAATTCTGTTCCAAGCAATGATCAAACCTACAATTCTGGTCCAATGGACTGACTTTCTGTTCCAATGGACCGAGTAAGTGGTGTTCAGTCCAACGTTTAGACTTGTGAGCAGTCCAAACGGGACTGAAATTTGGTCCAAGAAGAAACAAGCCTCTGCTTACGTCGCAGGCAGCTGCACGTTGAGCGTTGCCAAAGAAAAGGTTCGAATACCATGAAGCTGGAGTTCGCAACGTTTATGGTAAACAAAAAATAAAAAATGTCCATAACTAAAATCAACGCATGGATTTAGCAGATTTGTATACCGAATTACTGTAAAAAAAGTTCAATCGCCCTTCTCACCCAAAATCTTAAACATAGATTTTATAAATTTTGATGGTAAATATTTTCAAAAAAAGTTTCATCCCCCTATCTGCCGGGAAAGGAGTTCATTTTCAACCCTCAAAAAGATCAAGAATTGGAAAAAAATTCTAAAACGTGTTCGAAGCTTTTCACCCACAATCTCAAACATAGATTTTGTAGATCTTCATGGTAAATATCTGCAAAACAAGTTTCATACTTCTATATGCCGGGAAGGCTGTTATTTCCAACCCTCAAAAATATCAAAAATCGGGAAAAAGATTCTAAAACGTGTTCAAAGCCTCTTGCCTGAAATTCTAAACATGAATTTTGTAAATTTTGATGGTAAATAATTGCGAAAAAGGTTTCACCCCCCTATCTGTACGGGACAGCTATCATTTTTGAGCCCAAAACATATGAAAATAGGCAAAAATATTCTAAAACGTGTTCGAATCTTCTTACCTGAAATCCTAAACATGAATTTTGTAGATTTCGATGGTGAATGATTGCAAAAAAGTTTGATCCCTCTATCTGGCGGAGAAGGCTGTCATTTTCAATCCCTAAAGATTGACTGTTTCCCCGGCAGCTAAGGGGATGGAACTTTTTTTACAGTTTTTTATAATCGAAATCTAAAAAATTCATATTAGAAATTTCAGGTAAGAAGCTTTGAACACGTTTTGGAATTTTTTTTCCGATTCTCTATATTTTTTGAGGATGGAAATGCCAGCCTTCCCCGGTAGATGGGGGGAAGAAACTTTTTTCGCAATTATCTCCCATCAAAATCTAAAAAATCTATGTTCCAGATTTCAGTTGAGATGCTTTGAATACATTTTAGAATTTTTTTTTCCATTTTTGACACTTAGGGGTTGAAATTGACTGCTTTCTTCTTCAGCTACGGGGATGAAACTTTTTTTTACACTTATCTGGTATTAAAATCTCTTGAATCCATGCGTTATATTTCAGGTAAAAATATTTTTTCTTCTTCGTTTACCATAAACGTTGCAAACTTCAGTTTCATAGAATACCTACAGAAATCATAAGCAAGGCGTGTGAACTTTGATTTTTAATGAAGTTGAGTATCAGACGTTTTCTATTTTCAATAAAATCTTCGATGAAATCGTGCTGAAGGCATGGAAGTTTCTAAAGTGCCTGAAGTATGTAAATATGAACACAAAATATAAGTGTATGAAGAAATTATTATGAACCTCACATCGTGAAGATAAAAGTAGAACATAACCTCTAAGTTAAATTTTAATTAGGTCGGTCCAAGCTAGGACCGACATCAGTTTTGGCCCAAGGTTGGACCAGGAAGATCTTCGGCTTGGACGAAAGATTCCGGTCCAATCGACCGGATTTTTTCACCGCTGCTTGGACCAGGGTTCCAGTCCAATGAACCAGAATGTCAGTCCAAGAGATTTGGAGTGTAATATAGCGCTAATTTTTTTTTTATTCTACGCACATTGTATCGGAATGAGCCGTTTTACGCACTCATATGGGTGTGTAAAAACGCTTTTGACACATACTGTGTCATAAAGTGTATTTATTGACTTGAAGGGAGTACAGGGGAATGAGTGAATTCAAACCTGGAGTCAATCATTTATTCAGACTAGTGGCGAAGAACTGTGGCTTTTAACCAAGCTTTCAGCAGAAAATCAGTTAACCCTTTCCCATTTCATTAATTTAGGCAACAGTTGACTGTGTAGTTAGTGTTGGTCTATTCGTAGAAGGCATAGATGGTACCACCGATCTTCCTACTCCTCTTCCGAGCATGGCGAAAACTTTCGCTTTTACCATCATTTTATAATTCATGGCGTCGTCATGTCAGTGTATGTAACAGTCTGGTTCCTTCTCTACACCGTTTTAGTCAGTAGTGAGAGAAAGTAAAGAGGGTCGAGGTTCGTTCGGTGCGTTTCGGTTGGTAGGGTAAAGGGATAGCTAAATCATGCATTTTATTGAAAGAACCTTACTCGCAACGTTCGCTATCTAGATGCTGATCAAAGAGTGTGTCACGCGTCTACATATATCCAGTAAAAATCGGGAACACTCTCCATAAAGAGATAGACATTCCAAAGTACGACCCCTGCTTTTCATAATTTTTGTACAGAATTTCATGTTTTTCGATTATGTATGTATAGGTGATTCGTTACAAACAGGCCAGGCTCGTTTCCAAACGTAATAAATTGTTCATAAGCAAGGCAAACCCTGCTTTCATAATATTTTGAATTCTCAGGAATTTCGTAACATTCATTTTTGAAATCCTAGAATTTTGTCTCTATTTGCCGCAGGAATGATGAAAATACTAAAGATATGCAGCTTCAATAACTGAGGTTTCTCGAATATAAAATTTGTTTATTGTTTGCAGTACAGTTAAACAATCGATGTTTAAAGTACTATGTGATTATTCGAATGGAAGTGAAACAATTTTTTGGTCTCTCTTCGTATAGGTTCTAGGAGCTTCTATCATACTTCCTGCTTTTCAACGAGATATACGAACGTGTATGCAAATTTGACCACTGGCACGTGCAAGAGTGGAGATTCAGAAGCATGCATTCCTAATTACGAACAAAAGTTAGATCGACGCTTCTACGGAAATTTTTATAAAATTAACATGTCACGGTTCAACGTTAAAATGGGAATTCAATATTCACGGATTATTTCCATCAGAGCAAGGTCTGATGTCACAAATCACTATGAATGCAATGAGAGAAAAGATTTCTCAGTCAATTTGTGATTTGCATCTATATCACGAAGCGATTGAATCATATTATTTAATAAAATACATAATATAACACCAGAGTAAGAAGCAATCATTTTTGTGTTTTCTTTATGTGTATGTCAACATTAAAACCGCCCACTTAAATTCTTTGTGATTGAAAGAATTCATCATTAACTCCGAAGAATTAAAGGATGGTTCCAACGATTCTTCCGGAAAGAACAGTTGCAATGTGTTTCAGATGAATTTTGAACAGTTGAAAATGGAACGGATTTCGGCAAAAGTTTTAGTGAGGCTGAAAAATATTTGTGGCTTCATCTAATTACGTTATTCAGGAATTGACAAATTAAGTTAAAACGTAAAAAACGGGGTAAAAAAACACGATGTAAATATTGTTCTTATTCAGTAAGGGTTGAATTGTCGAAACCACTTATGAGAAATCTTCCCACTGCACGGCACATTCTCATCACACGCTGCGCGTGCTGCTCACAAGTTGGGATGCGCGTAGGGCGTGCGTCAGTTGAATCTCGTGCTTCGCGTTCGGTATTTGTACTTCCCGAATATGTGTCGGCCTTTCGAAAACTGAAAAGCAGAACGACGACTGCTGTAATGTAATGATTGTGGATTCTCTTTCGTGGCAGCTTCTTTGGCTTCAACATATACATTCTTATCGCATTTTTCGTGCCCCGCAATCAAGTAGAATTTGTTAAAAGTACGAACTTTTATATGTAATCTTCAGCTCTAATCTTTAGAATGTATCTCATATTTATTTATATATTCTGATTCGGAACTGCTTATTCAGATGATGCGAAATTATGTACAATATTAATTTTTCATGAAACTACGAAATTTATCCACCAATTTGTCGTAATCTTTATTCGCAGCTACTTTTGGAACGTTTAAGTCATTCGATAAATGTATAATATTACAGTTAATAATGGAATTGATATTGAAACAGACGTATTTTCATCGACTAGTTATAATAATAAAACATCACGTATCCAGAAAATTACCTTCCTTATCTTCAATGTTTCTTTGTAACAAGAATTCAGTAGATTTTTTTTTATGACAGAAGTTTTGACTATTGATTTTTTTTGTTGTCTCTCATGACGATTTTCTAAAACTTTTACTTTTTGCAATGAGAAGAAAATCTACTTTTGTCTCACGAAACATTTCTGAAACTGTCCTTATCAGAGCTTCCCTTATGCCTTTTTTACCATAACATTTTCTAACTCTTCCCGGTCTAGAGAATCGAACGCAGCTTTTAGGTCTACGAACATAGCTATTATTCATCACTTTTCCTTTTAATTCTCCCATTTATTAGATAATTTAAGACGTATATGTTGTCGATCACCCCCATCCTTTTCCTAAAACCCGTCTGATTTGGTGGCACTATCTCTTTTCCCTCAACTTCTCTCTTTAATCTCTTCGATAATACAATTACATGTAACTTGGACAAGGTTGGCATAATCATCACTGCCCTATAATCCTTAACCTCCTCTGCTTTGCCTTTTTTCAATATCGGCACTTTCCTTCCATACCTCTCATGACGATTTTCTAAAACTTTTACTTTTTGCAATGAGAAGAAAATCTACTTTTGTCTCACGAAACATTTCTGAAACTGTCCTTATCAGAGCTTCCCTTATGCCTTTTTTACCATAACATTTTCTAACTCTTCCCGGTCTAGAGAATCGAACGCAGCTTTTAGGTCTACGAACATAGCTATTATTCATCACTTTTCCTTTTAATTCTCCCATTTATTAGATAATTTAAGACGTATATGTTGTCGATCACCCCCATCCTTTTCCTAAAACCCGTCTGATTTGGTGGCACTATCTCTTTTCCCTCAACTTCTCTCTTTAATCTCTTCGATAATACAATTACATGTAACTTGGACAAGGTTGGCATAATCATCACTGCCCTATAATCCTTAACCTCCTCTGCTTTGCCTTTTTTCAATATCGGTACTTTCCTTCCATACCTTTGGCCAAACCTTTCCTCTCCATACCCTATTGCACATTATACATGCTCATTCCTTCAGTTCATTCCCCCCATACTTGAATTCTTCATTTGGAATTTCATCCAGACCTGGAGAGCTTTCCCCTTCTTGATTATCCCTAAGACATTGATTATTTCTTCTCTTGTCATATCCTGTTTCTTGTCTATTTCTCTCCCCTCTCTTCCGCCCCTCCTTACTTTATTCTCTACCCCTCCTGGCAAATCCATGAAATGATTTTTCTATTCCATCATCTCAAATCCTGGTTTACCTTTTTCCTTCTTTATTGCTCTTCATTTAGTACTTTCCAAACCTCTTCTTATGTTCTAGCCTTCTCCACCTATTCTTCAAACCTCCTATTTTCCTCCCCCTTTTTTATCACACATCGAGGTATATCGCTTCTTTTTTCTTCTATATTCATCTCCACTACTTTTTCCTTTCCTCCATCTTCTTAGTTTCTTTCTCACTTTCTGCTTTTCCTCTTTACATTCCTCATTCCACCCATTTCCATTCCCCCACCCACTACCTTCTTTCTTGCTTGTTTCCTCTAACACTCTTTTTATTACTCCTATCATTATTTCCATCTCCTGATCTACATTTTCTTCTCCGATTTTTACATCCTTCACTCCTTCTTTGCTTGCTCTTTTCCTATTATTGACCAATCCCCTCTTCTTATTCTTTTTACCATTACTTCCTTTTTACTTGTATCTTCAGTACTCTAATTAGCCTCAAACGTCAGTATCAATAGAAACTGATCAGAATTATAATATTATCCTACTTCTAGTTTCTTGACCTTCTCTGTTACCTCGTCATATACAATCACATAGTCAAGGATCGATCCCTTCTCGCCTCCTAAACGTGTATATTCACCTTCTTTATCCCTCTTTATATTTCCGTTCATGTTCAACCGTCTCGTTTCCTCTAAATACCTTAACAATTTCTCCCCTTCCTCATTCAATATATTGTCTTTGGATTTACTTCTTCACTCTTCTCCCTATTCCCTTCCTCCTCTATCTCCTATTTTTGCATTAGAATCTCCTCAAATTATAAGCCTAATCCCCTCCTTGTTTTCTTCCACCAATTTTTCGTATCTCCTTACATTTCTCCTGCATATGTCCGTTTACATATACTCCAAATATCTTCCATCTTTATCTCTTTCACCAATCATCCTTCAATTTCTTGCTTCATCACTCCTCCTTATCATCCTTCTTCTCGGGTAGATATTCCTTCCTTATTCCCATCACCATTCCTTCCATCATTCTGCCTTTCCTATTCCTTTTATTAGCATTTTCAAACTGCTAACTTCAACTTCTTAGTGATCTCCTTCTTACTTTTCCTTATCCTTTTTCATCTAATCACGTTTTAATCTTTTCTCTCTAATCCTGCTACATTACAGTAACATATTTTCCATGCACACCTTCCTTTCTTTCCTTTTTGCTTTTCTCTTTCTCTTAGTCCCTCCTCTTCTCTTTCTTTCTCTTCAAGTCCTCCGACACCGCACTGTTTACTAACTTCTTACCTCTCCATCCCAATACCTCATCATTTTCGGGGTTTGTAGGGTCGCTCCTACTTCTGCTGTTTCCTCACTGCTCCTCTCTCCTCTTTTGCCTTTAATGAAACTTCCTATGGATCCTAAACTTTCCGCTCTCAAATGATCCCATTCTCATGTTTTTTTATATTTACCTTTTTGCCTTCTTTTAGTTTTTCTCTCCTTTTGGGCGTTACAAAAACTTCACCTTCGGAGTCCCTTTCTTTCTTGGTCTCACTCCCCACGTAACCCATCAATTACATTCAAAACTCCCGCAAAAAAATGTCCACATTCCAACTCTCCACTTTCTTACACCATTTACACTCTTACTTACTAACCCCCTTAACACACTTTGGCACACACTTACTTCAATTTTGACCAATATCAAAGCAAAATTTCCCGGAAAACGTGCACTGTGTCTGTAAAAATCCACGCGGGAAACGGAAACAGACGATCAAGTAGGTGGTAGTTTCTGGTTTGTGAGAGGAGTAAGACAAGGGTGTCCTCTGAGCCCACTTTCATTTAACATCTTGATTCATAGCTTATTTTTGGATGATGAACCTTTGTCTTCTCATGTTTTTCACAGCTTGTTTCATTTGTCCAAAAATTCGATTTTTTATTCTTTACTTTATTCTTTAAGATTAGAACAAAATCTAAGCATTTCATAAAAAAATGACTAATGACGAATTCATAGTTTTTCAAGTGAACAGCTTTTTTCGATAAATTTTATTTTGTTCCTTGCGTCATTTTTTCGAAAATAGAATTTTTTCATTTCTTAAGTTGTTGTCCCCGATTGAAATCAAAAATACGTATGCTATAAAAACACGAGTGTTTGATAATTCTTTAGCTAATTTTCGGATGAAGAACTTTTTTATATTCATTTTATTCTTAACTTGTTTTGTTTGTTTAAAAATAGAATTTTTCGTTTCCAATGTTGTTCATTTTTTAATGGAACAAAAACTACGCGTCTAATCAAAACGTTGTTGAGTTCCAATTTTCATTCTTGTTTGTATTTTCGAAATTTTGAAAGTGCCATAACTTTGACCATTTTTTCTTCATTAGAAGAAGTCGTTGAAATGAATTTGTCAAATTTTAGAGTACTACTATAATCTGCACATAGAATGTTAAAATATTTATAAAATGATTTCGGAATTTTTCAAAATGCTCCAACTTTCTGAGTTCTTATCCAATATAGTTGGTTAAGAACTTGACCTCCAGTTTATAACAACAGAAGAGTGTATCAAACTCCAAGTCAATAGATTAATTTTTTCCAAAGTTATCATGCACTCAGGCAGACAGACATGCATACTAAGTGTCAGAAAGAGCAGACAGACACATTCATGAAAACTGATTTTTTGGGTTCAGAGGTTCTCAAGATGCGGAAATTTGACGAGAACGGGAGGGATAAAGTTTCTCAAAAATCTAATACCTTCTCTGATGAGAATGTAAGATTGAGAAAAAGAAAATGATGTCGGACCTTCTGAGAACATCATCGACCATACTTTGGCTGAATAAAAAATGAGATTAAAAAATTTTGGAAGAGTAGTTCAATCGCTTTGAATGTTAATTTTGTTGACTCTCATCAAATACGTCGTCTTCAAAGAGAAAGGGAAGGATTAACAATTTTGAGGTATCCCCTGGACGTCTAGGCGTGCGTGTCGCACAAGGGTGAGAAAGTGCAATGACTATGGTCGGGTGAACGGATATGGAGGAAAAGGAAGAGAATGAGAAAGAGATGGAGTGAGTGAGCGAGTGGGTGGGTGGATGGAAGTGGTTGCCCAGTCGTGATTACAGTACCGTGTATTCAAATGGTCAGTCTAACCAACACCAATCACGCCGACTATCCTCAATATACCCTCGTCTAACGCCACAGGGACTAGCTCTAACCTGGAACATCTGCACGTTCTTCGTTCGTACCGTGGTCATTGTACGCACTATGTAGTATATCCTATGTAGTATGTCACCAGCCTCTATCTTCTGTCCTTTCCTCCCCAATACTGTTTCTCTTATTTCTCACCACGTCGAGTATCCCGAAAGGGTAATATGCAACTCCTTGCCGACACGATTCTCCGGCGGACTGGAAAATTCGCGCAACGTCCCCAGAGATGTACCCAATAGATGAAAAGGAAGGTAGCCACAATGGGGAAGTATAATGGGAGAAAAGTCATAGAGTGGACTCGAGCACTAGATGACACATATGATCCAATATGATCCAATATGATCCAATATTATCAGAGTTTAATTCATTTAAAAGAAGGTTAGGATATTATTAAAAAGAATCTAAAAGAGAATATTATACAGTAAGAAAAACAGTAGATGAATCAAAAAGTAAAATTGTCTTTAAAAAGGATAAAGGAACAAAGGACTCACTTTTTACTGTTTATTTGATCCAATCATCAATCTTTACATGCACCACTCGGTGCCTAACTTCATCCGCGGCGCGCAAACACCTGCTTCCGCTCTTGGTGCACAATATACTATTTTCTGTTCGCAAGATTATTA
>WSXT02140321.1:0-10492 GCA_011762715.2 Neuroterus valhalla
GGGTGATATTTGAAAAGTAATATTTTATTCGCATTCTGTGACCAATTGTGAAGAGAAATGGGGCATTTCGAACTCGACTCATTCAATATTGAGATCTAATAAAATTTACAAAAACGTCTCACAGGGCTTGCGGCACCTCTAATAAATTTTTTTTTCAAAACAAAAAATATGCATTTATTTTTTTGTAGAGTCGAACAAATTTTCGGGCGTTTTGCATGAAAATTCTAAAAAAAAATTTTTGGACCACCCTAATGTGCATGTATATTAACTATTATAAACCTCGCCTATTACGTAACCTCAAAGTTTTTATCCTGTGTTTGCATTTTTTGCTCAATCCTGCTTTGCATGAACACTTAACGTCTAAGATTTTTCCAGTGGACGAAATTAATCCCGTGATTTTGTGTGAATTACTTCTCATATTAGACGTTTGAAAACAAAATGCAAGGAACGAAATATTATCCGGGTTTCTACCACATCTTTTACCGCAATATATGACGTGACCGGCATTTTAAACTTTCTCACCTTCCACAAAATTACCACAGGAAGGTGTAGACTCTGTAAATCAACAGATTTGCCGTTTTGCCGTGGGTTCTGACAGTTGAGTGCCTACTCTCTCTAGTTCTAATTTTTGGCAACAGATGTGGAAATGGTCGACCACCAATCCCAATTGCATTTTGGCAAATTTTTTGTTTCAACTTGAATTCGGTTCATATTGAAAGTGTCAAATCAAGACATATAGCTGAGTCGGGAGTACGTAGTTTGACATTTTATTGAACTCCGTAAAAAATTTGGTATACATGTTGGTAAAAGCCTTATAAAAGTGATGTGTGATAAAAGTGTTCTGTCCAAAAAGTAATGTATTATCATGATATGTTATAAGAATAAGTGTAACTATGGGAGGCCATCGTTGCATTGTGTCAAGTTTCGCTTATGATTCCAATAAAAAAGCTTATACTCATTTGCTTTTGATCAAGTGTTCTCATGGAAATTAATTTGTATTTACTAAGCCATTATTCGTATTAATTAATTGATAAATTAATGAGAATTTAGTTTACAAGCAGCGCAATGATTAGTATATAGCCGGTTAAGGTTTCTACGCTTCAAAGACCTCTTTTCAGAAAAGGAACTATGCCATCATTATCTCCAAAAGGAGATGGTATAGAAAACGGAGAGATGAAGTAAAAAAAATCCTTTGAAGTCGAGGATTTTGAAGAGAAGTCTGTTGGCGCATAAGAGTTGCATTCAAATTAACAATTGCGCAAAAAATATTCAGCGCCGCAGTTTGAGATTTCTCCCGCGTAGTCAAGTTGGAAACTATCATAATAATCGTGACAGTCCCCTGCGGTAATTATGCGACCGATTATAACTTGTGCTTCGTTGATCTGGGTGCCAAGAACCAGCTTGGTTAGTTTCAGGAGTCAGCTAGAGAACCCTCGAATGCTCTTCTGCCTAAAAATTACTAAAGCAATGAGCACCACACCAACAGCGGCACTGGGATCCTTCTGGGGTATTCCTTCGCTGCACCTTCTAATCTGAAAAAAAGGAGCGACGTAGGCCCACAGGATTCTCTTAAAGGAGAGAGTCAAAATAATGCTTGGTTGATTACCTTCTAGGCAGAGTGAAGAAAGTATTCACAGAGGATGAAAACCTTCCTACGCATTCTGACGACGTGCTGAAGTAATACTCGTTCATAAGGCCCTTCAAGGTGATTTTTCCTGAAATAGAGGATTGAAGAAGTAAGTTATTTGCAATGGGAGAACTCATTTGGAATACGGGTGGATGTGAAGATTCTCATGGCTCTGGAACTGGAGTATTGGATATGTAACTCAGTGCTGAGCTATACTGGGAAAATTTCTTACCGTATTTCAGGCAGGAACAGTAAACAGTAAGGCCTGTCTAGAGAATATTCGTAATCGTGGGTTGTTCGTCACCACATTTACTCATTTACTTTTCTAGTTTAAATTAACTTTTCTTCTGAAAATTCAACTGATTCCGAAAAATTTCATCTGTATCTCTTGTTCCTCAACGAAAAACTAAAATCGAGCGTAGACACCCTGTTTATTCGAATTCTCAATTCGAGCAATAAGAATAGAAAATCTTAATCTTTTCTCCGATGATGAAACTGGCAGTGTCAATCTAGCAGAAGGGATGTCCCGTAATAAATTGCAAACAACTAGTACACTCAGAACTTTCTCAGTGCTTTTTATTCTTCGAATATGCAAAATACTGATTAAGAATCGATAAGTACTTGCTGGTTTACAATATTCCGGAATTCATCATCTCGGGAAGGTCTGAGACAAGGTCCTTGAACGTTCTAGCCGGACGGTACTCTAATAGTGTGCAGGAGAACCAGAAACAGCTTTAATCTGTCCTTTACCGTGGATTCTTGATATATATTTATCAAGTGGAGGTGGTCAGTTGTTAAGGTGGAAGCTCTTGTGACCCGCATTTTCAGTGCGATGTGCAAGCTGGGTTTTTTCGAAACCCAGAACTCAATTCAGACTAATCTGATGCTGCCATATGCTGAGGGATTATGATGAAAAGATTAAAACTTCTGTTTTTGTTGGAAGCCTGTTGAATTTTGGAATTTGTTTTTTTTCCACAATCAGGACTTACTTCTACGTATGTAATAACTATCGTCTTACACTTCGCAAAAGATGCCAAAAATACGAATTTTTTCGATAACAGTTGAATTTTCAACAAAAAAGTTCATTTCCAACTAAGGAAAATTATTTTCCTACCATTAATTTTCATTCCAAAAGGATGAATTTCCTCCAAAACAGTTAAATTTCGACCAAAGAAAGTGACCTAACCAATATAGTTGTATTTTCAACAAAATATTTACATCTTTAACATACAAAGATGTATTCTCATTCAAATAGTCGAAGTTTGAAATAGAAAAGATGAATATTGCCCTAAAAACAACTGCATTTTCAACCTAATAGTTGAAATTCTTAGTGAAAAAGACGATATTTGAGAAAACAGTCAAATTTTGATTCCAATAAGACGAATTTTCAACAAAAAAGTTGATTTTTCCACTTTTTGGTTGAACTTTTCTTGTTCTAATGAACAAATCCTGTAAATTTGACCCAACTACTTCGATAACAGAAGATTTATTTTTAGGCAAATCAAAATTTTGTATTTTTTTTTGGGAACAACAAAAGACCTGTAAATAATTTATTTATAAGAATGCATTTAAAAAATGTTTTGGCCCGCATGAACCTCACAAGGTGTCTTGCTTGCGGAGTAATGCATTGAACAAAAAATTAGTGCAAGAATGAATTGTGAGACATTCATGAATAGACCTCTTGTATTATCAGACTTATTCCAAATTTTTCGACGGATTTGAAGACGATAGGAAAACAGCTTATTAGAAACCAACCGCAAAACAGTGAGATGTCTTGTGTTCCTATAGACAAAATTTAGATTTTTTGTTTTAAACATAAACTTCAAAATCAAGTACTCATACCTTGATCGATTTCTTTTCGCAGAAAAATTAAACTGTTTTTCTAGAAATCTGAAATTTTTGGGTGGAAATTTCACTTGAAAGTTACACATTCGGTTCGAAAATTCAACAATTTTGTGGAAAATGCACCTCGTTGTGGTTGAATTTTAATTGTTTTCGTTCTAAAGATCGACCACCTAATCAAAGATTCATCTTTGTGGGCTACAAGTTAAACTTTATTGTTGAAGTCTTTATTTTTTGGCCGAAAATTCAACTCTACTGTCAAAAATTTGTCTGCTTTGCTCGAAAGTTCAACTATTTAATATTGATGCTTATATGGTTTAGGGTCAATATTCCTTCTTAGAAATTTGTATTTTTGGGTTTAAAAATGATCTCTTTTTGTAGAATATGTATTTTCTTCGTTCGGAATTCATCTATATTGCTGAAAATGCAATATCCCACCTTTTTCATCTTGTTTTACAAGCATGTTGGGATCAACGGCAAATTTTTTGGAGGAAGGTGGGACATCCTATAATTGTTAACGTAGTTTAGATGACAAACCCTTTGTAAAGAAATTTAATAACATCTATTTTAGCCCAAAAAATTATTTGTGAAATGATTAATGAAATAAAAAAAGTAGTTGTATTAAGTGTTATTTTTGTCAAAAACAATTCATCAAAAGACCGGAATAATTATTTGATTATCGGGAAATGAACGGGTATTTTATCCTGTTCACCAAAACGGACACTCTCTGTTTATCTTTTGTGTATTTTTACAGATTGCTGCCAAACTGGACGTTTCTCCAGCCAGCGACGTTATCGACATAAAGTCGCCGGACACTTTCGTACGACAAATCTATGCTGGAAATGCAATCCAGACTGTCAAAGTAAAGGATAATATAAAAATCCTGTCTGTCAGAGGCACAGCATTCAAGCCAGGGGCTATAGAAGGCGGTAGTGCAAAGATCGAAGCTGCACCAGCAGGGGATTACAAGTCAACTCAGGTTGAATTTATTAAACAAGAGCTGAGCAAGTCTGACAGACCAGATTTAGCTTCTGCGAAGGTGGTAGTTTCTGGAGGTCGTGGACTCAAGTCAGGAGAAAACTTTAAACTTTTGTACGCGTTAGCTGATAAAATGAACGCTGCTGTTGGAGCTTCTCGAGCTGCTGTGGATGCTGGTTACGTCCCCAATGATCTGCAAGTTGGTCAAACTGGAAAAATTGTTGCTCCCGTAAGTTCAAGATTTCAATACCGTTTTTTTTGTTCTAATTTACAGGGTTCCTTTTAAATGGGAAACAAGTTGGAATGGAGGAGATTGGTGCTCCTGCAATCTGGTGTACACTCTCTTTGCCTACCATCACCTTCTTCCTTCACCACTACCTAGGTATCACCTTTTCCCATCTTTGTTTCCACCCTTTACTTTATCCCAAAAACCACTTTTTTCTTTTCCCTGTCCTGTTACTACCTTTTTCCTCGTTCCTTTCAGATACTATTTTTTTTCTTCCTCTTGACAGACGTACTCTTTTCCTTCTCCTTTCCTCAGATACTACTTTTTCCTCCTGTTTCTCAGATACCACCTTTTTTCTTCCTTATACCGAGATAACACCTTTTCCCTTACCGTGGACACAATTTTTTCCGTCTCTTTGGATACTATTGTTTTCCTTCCTTTATTCAAATATAATCTTCTTTGTTTCCTCTTTCAGATACCATGTTTGTCGTTTTCCCTCATCAGAAACCGCCTTGTTCTTCCCACTACATGTATACCAGCTTCCTCCATAAATGATACCTTTTTTTGAGCAATGTTTGTACTCCTTCCCACTCTGTTCCTTAAAATTACGCAAGGCAAGCCCCCTCCTGCTTTAAATAATATCACGTCGAAACCCTCTTTCCCCCCTGTCCGTTCATATTATCTGAAAATATCGTTTAGAAAGCTTGAATCCTCATTTCCTACGGAAAAAAAAACACTTTCATGAAGTTTTTTTTCCTCAGCTTTTCGTCTAACGATCAGAATTTATATTTCTTGAATAATTTCTTTGAATTAAAATTTTTTTTCTTACTTAGCCTTCCCATATCTTGGAAGCCAGTTCCTCTTTTGTTTCTAGTTGAAAGACAGATTTTTGATCGCCATCTGATTGCCTTCAAAAATCCACAAAATATGAAGCTCAACATTTTTGAGTGACTCGGATCAAGTCAACTTCCTGTAATCAAATTAATTTCTTCTTCAATTGGGAAACTCACTGTCTCGAGAGGAAGTTATTATTTTTTGTGAAAACTGAAAATTGCACTTTCAACTGCTATCCGCAGTTTAGTCTGCTCCAACTCTGAAGGTTTTGAAATGTGATATTAAAATGATTAATGGAATTTTCAACAAAATTAAGATGATCATAATGAACAGAATAGGCTAATTGTCTCGTGAAGTGTAGAATTTTAAAGCAAAAAAGACGAATTTTCAACCTGAAAATATGATTTACCCACAAAAAAATTCTTCTTCAATTTTTAAAGCCAAGTTTATTGTCGGAAATTCAACTGTTCTGTCGAAAATTCGTGATTTCAATTTATATTTAAACTTGTCGGTTTGGGTAATCCAACTTCTTGGGGTGAAATCCATCGACGTTTTAAGGGGCCAAAAAGGATGTTAGAAGTTTGTGAACCAGCTGTATTCCACCAATGGTTATGGTTTCAATCATAGAAAAGAATACTCAAAAATCAAATATTCCATTATGCGTTAAAACTATGCAGGCTAGAAAAAAATTATTCTACAAAAATTATCTACCTATCATTTACCGTTAATTCAAATAGTTAGAAGTTGAACTACTGGGTTGAACATTCGAATAATTTTTCTAAGAGGATCATAATTTAATATTTTTGTGCATTAAAAACTGGTTTGTTCGTCCATTGAGAAAACTAAGTTCTCTTGAGACGCGCGATTGATGATGCTAGTCTGAATAATATGTAATCGATAATCAATTCATTGTAATTTTTTTCTAGGATCTATACATCGCTGTGGGTATTTCTGGTGCGATTCAACATTTGGCAGGCATGAAGGATTCGAAAACAATAGTTGCCATAAATAAAGATCCAGATGCGCCTATTCATCAAGTAGCTGATTATGGACTGGTCGCTGATCTTTTCAAAGCTGTGCCCGAAATGACCGGAAAACTTTAGATCGAGATGATTCCTGATGCTTTTTTGAAATTTTCCAGGGAAAATTTTCATTAATTATGTGTATTTTAAAGATTTTATAGCAAAAGGATTTTTATACTCTGTAAATACTATGCATCATGAAAGAGAATCTGAATAATGCATAATATTCTTGAAAATTCTACAAATAATGTGTATAGTTAAAAGCTTTCCGGAAAAGCTGATTTCAATGTATTTTAATAGCTAACAGTGTATTTTTAAGTGTTAATAAATTGATATTGATCTTTCTTGACAAGTGTCGCAAAGTTCTTACCATTTGTCTCAAATTGTTGTAATTTATTGTTATTTTATTGCGATTCGAAAACTTTCTCACGCTATTTAATACAAAACATACAAACAGTATTTTTACCGATTTTATAGACCACAATGCAATGTATAACAATTGAAATTTTCAGTTTCAATATCTTGCATTTTCAACGAAATAGTTGAATTTTCATCTAGAAAGATGAATTTCCAAAACAAGAAGAATTAAGTATTAAGCCCAATGAAGAACAGGCGAATATTTTCCAAGTATGAATTCCGAACATACAAAAATGAAATTTCATTCAATTCTCGACAAAACGTTTGAATGTTCCACCAAATTGTTGACCCCCCCTTCCCCTCAAATTAAGTACCTAATGAATAAGTTAAGTTTGCCACCAACTATGAAAATTTTCGAGCAAAACAGGTTTTTTTTCGATAAAATATTTGAATAATCAACAAATATGTTTATCCCACAAGTCATCAATCTTCAATTTGGATTTTTGGAAAATCGTTTCTTTCACAGTTAGAACAGATTGATTTAGAACTAAATGAATGCTTTTTTAACAATAAAAGATCAAGTTATTAACAAAAAAGATGAATTTCCAAAACAAAAAAGAGTATTTTCCCACAAAAAAGTTTAACTCTTAACCAGGAGAGATTTTTCAGTCCAGAGAGAAATAGAATTTTCAGTAAAATTGTTTAATTGTAATTGGGAAAGGATCGGTTCTTGCCATAAAAGTAAAATTCACGGTTGAGAGAAGAATGAAGAAAAAAATTTGAATTTTTAAGAAGATACTTGAATTTTCAACCAAAGAGCACACGCATCCCACAGCCTATAAAATGAATTTTCAACAGAGTGATTGAACTTTTAACGAATTAGTTGGAATTTAAAAAATAATGAATTAGTCACACGTGCACTTGGGAAAAACGTTTTTTAACTAAAGAAATAGAGAATTTTTGAGAAAATAGTTTAACCTCTTACTAGTAAAATCAATGTTCGATGAATCAGTTCAACTTTATAGCAAGTAGTAGAACTTCCAATCAATGAAGATCAATTCTTAACAAAAAAAATATAATATCCAATTAATATTCTAGAAATGCAAAATCAATTGAAAATCAAAATCATTTGAATTTAACCAAAGAGATGAACTTTCAGAGAAAAATGTGATGTTTTACATTTTAATGGAAAGCATTTTTTAAACTTTGAAATAGGAAGGTCAGTAAAAATGAAAGAATCTTGAACCTGATCATTGAATTGTCAACCAATTTTAGGAAGAAAAAATTATTTATATGTAAAGGAAAGTAAAAGAATAGATGGAATCTTTCAAGGAAATGTTTCGAGGATTAAAAAGAAGGAAAAATTAGCAGAAGTAGATGAGGAGGAGATAGAGCTAGGAAACTAAATTAAATATGTATTAAATGGATCTTGAGGTTATAGACAGATGCACGCCGTGATACATCGTATTAGAAGGAGCAGGCAGAGCGAAGAGCAGTATTTGAGGAGAGAGAAAGAATAAGGTTTTATCCATGGAGGTGAAGAGCAAGAGGTGACAGAGAAGCAGGAGCAAAAAATTACCTGGGTGGAGAAAAGTTTTGTGGAAGAAAAAATGTGTTTTTGAAGGTAGGGGAAATAAAAGAAGGTTATATCTTGTGTTAAAAAAGAAAAAAAGTAGTTCCTGGAGAAGGGGAGGGTGAATGGTGGTTTATGGGTAGGAGAAAGGAGAAATATGATATCTGGGAAGGGTCAGGGAAGAGCAGGTAATGTCAAAGAAAGAAGAGGAGCAAAGGTGATATCTGAGGTAGGGGTAGGAAAACGGTGTCCATTTTGTTATGTTGCGTTCCCAACCAGACGAATGTTCGTTGCAATCTCATCTGTTGAAAAGACCTTTTCATTCTTTGCGTTCTTCTATCGACGGCAATTTAGCATTTTACTCAATTCTACTGAACACTGGATTCACGAACCATAAAACACCCGTCAATGCCATCAAGTTTGCACCCATCTTTGGTATGTTGGAATAGTACAATCCGGTATAGCATTTAATTGGTATAAAATGAATTACAATAATTCAAATACCGTTAGGAAGGATCTCGATTTTTTAAAAAATTGCAACGAGATCTTTTATATTTTCTTCATACATGATACGTAGGAGGTATCATGTTTACGTGAATTTTGACCTATCCAGTTTTTGTCAATTGACGTTTCAAGGCCCCCCAAATCCGGAAAAATTACCTTTACGATCATGTCGATCTATTTTCTGATGCCGCGATAATTCCTAAAGGAGCTTTATCATGTGAATTTCCTTTTGCACACTTTTTTTTGGTCCATAAAGGCAGGTCGAGTTCTCTATAGTCAACCTTTTACTATTTACATTTAAGTTATATATAAGCTATCACTGATTAACCCTCCGTTTGGCACATGGGTCCAGCCAGACCTTTTGCGATTTAACTAAACTTGTTTTTTTAATAATCTTCTGATTTAGCTAGCGACCTGAAACTCCCTGACTTTTCCTAAAATTTCATTTGCTTTCATTAAAAATGAAATTGGACGGATAAATGCTATATGAGGATAATTACAGGAATATTTATTTCAATATCCTTCGGTTTGGCACATGGGGTCTGGCCAGAGACCCCTATATATTTGATATGGGAATCTTTGAAATATATTGCCATTTGATATTTGAAGAAACCAAAAAAAGTTTCATTCCCCTAGCCCTTCCGGATCACCCCCGTTTTCTACCCCTAAGATAAAAGAAAAATTAATAATATACTCAAAGGATTCCCAATGTCACAGACCAAAAATTTTCTGATTGAAAATATTATCATTTGACGTTCAAGATAATAAAAGAAGTTTCATCCCCTAGCCCTTCCGGATCAACCCCGTTTCCTACCCATAAGATAAAAAAAAAAATCAGAAATATACTAAAAAAATTCCCAAAGTCCCAGACCTAAAATTTTATGATTGAAAATAGTTTTATTTGACGTTTCAAGATAATAAAAAAAGTCCCTACCCCCTAGCTCTTTCAGAATCCCTCTTTTTGTACCCCTAAGATGCAAATAAATTGAAAATACACTAAAAAATGTCCAATCCCTAGACCTAAAATTTTGTGACTGGAAATAGTTCCGATTGATGTTTCAAGATAATAAAAAAAGTTTCATCCCCCTTGCTTTTCCGGAGCTCCTCGTTTTCTACCCCTAAGATCCGAAAAAAAATCAAAAATATTCTAAAAAATGCCCAAAGTCCCAGACCTAAAATTTTATGAATGAAAATAGTTTTTTTTTTATGTTTCAAGATACTGAAAAAAGTTTCACCCATCTAGCTCTTCTAGAACACACTTGTTTTCTACCCCTAGAATAACAAAAATCGAAAATACACTGAAACATGCCCAATATCCCAGACCTAAAATTTTATGAATGGAAATAGTTCCGATTGATATTTCAAGATACTTAAAAAAATTTTCATCCCTATAGCTCTTCAAGAACACCCTCGTTTTTTACACGTGAGATCCGAAAAAATCTAAAATACACTTGAAGTGATAATGTCAAATATAAAATAGATCAAAATGGGAGTGGTGTAGACATTAAGTACACAAGCACTTAACAACA
>WSXT02140332.1:0-10492 GCA_011762715.2 Neuroterus valhalla
TACTTCAAGCAGTCTTTAGAGTTGAAGTAGTATTCTGAAGAAGAAATATTTCTGAAATATGATTGAAAGCTTCTTTATATTGTCCATTGCGAATTTTATTCATCCTGCCTTAGTTCAAAAATCAACTATTTGTTTGAAATATAAAATTGTTTGTTGTAAATCAAATTTTCGTGTTAAAAATGCATTATTCCAATTCCAAATTCACCTCTGGTTGAAATTGTTACCACTTTGTTGAAAATCAAATCATCTTCTGTAGGTGGAAATTCAAGTATTTAGTTTAACATTGATTTTTTATTTTGGAAATGGAACTATTTCTTTGATAATTTATGTTATTCGTGGAAAGTTTGCCTTTTTTGTAGAAAATTAATTTTTATGGTTGAAGATTCATCTTTTTGATTAAAAATCATCTATTCATTTGAAGATTCAATATTATACCTGGGAATTCATCAATTTTGGTTAGAAATCAATTACTTCAACTGAAAATTTAACTGTTTTATTTTCATGGAAAGTTGATGTTTCCGAGTTCGAAATTCGAAGTTTTGGTGAAAATTTGCCTTTTTAAATTGAACATTCCATTATTTTGTTGAAACTTCACATATTTTGTTAAAAATTCGATTTTTTGTAGAAAATTATCGTTTTCTTCGGAAGTTAATTTTTATTATTATCATTATTCATTCTTCTGCAAAAATTCTTTTTCACGGTTAACAATTCAAGTTATGCAGTCAAACATTTTTTCTTCTAGTCGAACATTCATCTAGTTAAAAACTCTTATGATTGGTTTAAAATTAATTTTTTAGGCCAAAAATGTCACCATTCCATTTTTGTTTGAAATTTTTTATTTTTATGGTTCAAATTTCAAACATTCTGTTGAAAAATTGTATTTTCTGGTTGAAAATTAATTTTATTCCAAACATTGAACTATTAGAGTTAAATGACCCTCATTCCAGTTAAAAATTAGTCTTTCTGTTTTTGGTCTAAAATCCAACTACTTCAAATAAAGATTTACAATTTCATTTGAGTTTTCATAATTTTTTCTGGAAATGTAATAATCTGTGTAAAAAGTTGGTTTTTTTGGTTGAAAGTTAGTATTTTGTGTTATAAGTAATTTTTTCAACTGAAAATTTAACTTGTTCCAATTTAAAATTTCATAGTTCCAGTTAAAAATCTATTTTTTTGGATAAACATCCATTCTTTTCAATTTCAAATTTGAGTAATACAATTTTCGTTGACGATTCATCTTTTCAGTGAAAGGTAATTTATCTGTTTAAAAATTAAACTCCTTCAGTTAAAGATTTTTTTTGAGTATAAAGTACTTATGCTTGTTTTGAAATTAGGTTTTTAAACTAAAAATGTTACCGTTACATTTTTGGTTGAAAATAATTATTTTTTGACTTTGAAACTTGACGATTTTGTTGAAACTTTATATTTTTTCTTCGAAAATGATTTTTTCTTTCTGGAAATCAATCTTCTTGTTTGAATATTTACCTGCATGGTTGGAAATTGAAGTGCACATTGAAGTGCACATTGATATTTATCCAATTTCGTAATTTTCTAATTTGATAAATGACAATTAAATCTAACCAATTTATATTGGAAATCGAGAAATCCTAAGATAATTATATTATTTCAAGCTAAAAAATTGTTTATTTAAAACTCAAAATTTAAAGTTTTCTATCCGAACATTTTCAATAATACTTAAATATTGCACACTTGTTACTTCAATTTTCGGAAAATGGGTTCCTTTGTTGAAAAACAATGGGAACATCTTAATAAGGTTCATTTTGAATAAACTTCTGAATAACCTATGGCAGCATGAATGATTTAAATCATAACATTTTCAATTTCAAACAATATTACAAAATTTAATGCTCCAAACTACAAGACAGACCATTGAATACACCGAAACTTGGAACTTTCAAGTTCTAAATGTACCTACACCAAACTTTGATATTTCACACTCATCATTTAAATTTCAATAATCAGTTTTCTCTATACTAAGACAATTTGAATATTTTCGTAGATTTTATTCATTAAGGAACCTAACAATAACTAAGGAAACGCATCTAAGATGCAATATAATTTCAATTCTCATGTTTTATTCTTGAAATACTATGATTTTCTTGAAGTACATAATTTCAAATTTTTTTGAATTACAAAGTGTCAGAGTCAGCCTAAAAGGGCTGCTTGAAGAAAAGTTGTGAAATTCTCCATACATAAAAATAATATATACTTTATAAAAAACTAGAGAAAACATTTTTCATTTTATACGTCAAGTATCGGAAACAGCTTTTCCGTGATCCGTTCCAGGAGTATTATGGATAATCTTCCCCAATCTCGAAGATCACTTACTTTTTTCGAACTGGAATAATGTGACAGAAACATTTTCAACTGTAAATTGAAAATCTGTAAATTTAGTCAACTACAAATCACGCAAACAATACTCCAGAAATTGGACCCAAATCACTGTTTACACTTCGTTTTTTCTGTGACTAGCCTAGTATCATCATTCGGCTGGTCATCCCGGAAATAATATAATTATTGTTAATCTTACCCCTATTCAGTACACAAAAATGATCAGACTAGTCTATTTTTACAAGTTAGCTAGTCGTCCGGAAAAAATTCTAATGATGCAATTAGGGTTTATGAAATTAGAATCCTGCCCCCATGAGACTTGGAAAAGGGAAAGGTGTACGACCTATAATATTTTTTATGACTAGTCACAGCAAAAACTTTTTGCCCCCACCAGACTTGCGGCGAGGGGAAGGGGTGTCACCTACATTATTTCTATGACCAGTCATATAGGTGACTTCCGCCTTCACGAGACTCGGAAAAAGGGGGAGAGGATGTAACTTACATCATTTCTATGACCAGTCACAGCGGTGACTTTTCATCCTTATCAGACTTGGGGAAAGAGGGAGGTGTACGACTTACATTATTTTTTATGACTAGTCACAGTGGTAACTTTCCGCTCCCACCAGACTTGCGAAAAGAAGAGGGGGTGTCACCTACATTATTTCTATGACCAGTCATAGGGGTGACTTCCGTCTTCACAAGACTTGGGAAAAGAAGAGACGATGTACCTTACATTATTTCTATGACCGGTCACAGCGGTGACTTTCCATCCTAATCAGACTTGGGAAAAGAGGGAGGTGTACGACTTACATTATTTTTTATGACTAGTCACAGTGGTGACTTTCCGCTCCTACCAGACTTGCGAAAAGAAGAGGGGGTGTCATTTACATTATTTCTATGACCAGTCATAGGGGTGACTTCCGTCTTCACAAGACTTGGGAAAAAGGGGAGATGATGTAACCTATATTGTTTCTATGACCAGCCACGGTGGTGACTTTCCGTCCCACACCCGACTTGGTAAACGGGGGAGAGGGTGTTAACTACATTATATCTATGACCAGTCACAGCGGTGACTTTCTGCCCTCCAAAAGACTCGGGAAAAGGGAGAGGGGTTATCAACTACAATATTTCTTCGAACAGTCATAGGGGTGACTTCCGCCTTCACGAGACTTGCGAAAAAGAGGAAAGGGTGTAACTTACATTATTTCTATGACCAGTCACAGCGGTGACTTCCCATCCTAATCAGACTTGGAGAAAGAGGGAGGTATACGACTTACATTATTTTTTATGACTCGTCACAGTGGTGACTTTCTGCCCCCCACCAGACTTGCGAACAAAAGAGAGGGTGTTACCTACATTATTTCTATGACCAGTCATAGGGGTGACTTCCGTCTCCACAAGACTTGGGAGAAGGGAGGGAGGGTTTCACCTGCATTATTTCTATGACCAGTCACAGCGTCGACTCTCTGGCCCCATCAGCCTTGGGAAAGGAGGAAGCCGTACGACCTGTATTATTTTTCATGACTAGTAACAGCGGTGACTTTCCACCCGTCACCAGACTTGAAAAGGGGGAGGGGGTGTTACCTACATTGTTTCTATGACCAGTCACAGCGGTGACTTTCCGTCCCCATCAGACTTGGGAAAAGAGGGAGGTGTACGACCTACATCATTTTTTATGACTAGTCACAGCCGTGACTCCATGCCCCCACGAGACTTGGGAAGAGGAAGAGGGAGTGTCACCTATCTTATCTCTGTGATCAGTCACAGCGTTGACTTCCATTTCCTATGGGATTTGAAAATGAGGATGGTATCTGACCTACTTTATGTAGGAAATTTGTCCTTTCAGCATGAAAATTGAACAAGTTGGTCGAAACATTTGTTCCTTTTTGACTGAGAAATCTTTTTTGGTCTACAAGTCAACATTCTCTCAAGAATTTCTCTCCTTGGTTGAAATTCAACCTATTTTCTCAAGAATTAAACAGTTTTGTCAAAAATTATTCCTTTTTGGATGAGACTCGACCTGTTTTGTTGAAAATTGCAATGCAACTGTTTGGTTAATAATTCTGCTATTTTGATTGAGGCTTTAACTGTTTTTCTGAAAATACTGTCTTTTTGGTTCAGTGTAAAGGCTATGTCCTGCCCAGCGGAACACCTTTACTTTAATTTACCGAAATCTAAAACTCCAGAACCAGGAAAAAAATTGAATCCGAATAACATCCATGATCAAAAATAAATCAAAACTCCAAGATCGAACCCGAGACTAAATTATCGATATTATCACAGGGAAAAGGGTTTTCCTAACCTCAAGGTGCAATTATGCATAAAAAGAAACACTTTTCTCCATTTTCAATGAGTGACAGAATTTATTTTACGATCTTCTTACAGAAAAATGTATCCTACAAGAAAAAAAAGGGACACAGGTGCACACTCACATACCCATACTATCTCACGTGAAAAAATTCTTACCGATACAGAAAAAAAGAGAAAAGACAGTACTTTAAAATCCGCGAACAACCCCACAATCTTACCACTTTACTACTCGAGGTCGGCTCCCAAATTTACTCGACATTTCTGCACAAGATTCCTAGGTTATGCCGACTACGAGGCGTGACTCTAACCATTCGCAGACGAGAGAAGCCCCCAACCCACAAGTAAAAATTTATTCGCGGAGAAAACACTAGAAGAAAGGAAACAAAATTCCCGCACTAGAATTCCGGAACCCACACATACACACACTTAGGGGACGCGAAACTCCAAGAGCACTCAAAACGTGGTCGATCGTTTTGGCGGTATTTCTTTTTAATACAAGTCTTTTAAGCTACACCAAAACGACCGGTCAGAAAAATAGTTCACAAACCTTGTCGAGATATCGGAAATTGCTCCCACTTCTTAATTCGGACATACTCCAATCAAAATCTCAAAATTTCCAGAAAACAATATTCAGCTTGAAGACAATGTCTTTCTTGTTTTTGACGTGACGGTGAGCAGCTGAGTTGAGTATCCAGGTTCGTCCGACCGTTGATTTGGATGGGCCAATGGGAGCGCAGCTTCCTCCTGGGTCGTTGACAGCAGCCAATCGCCAAGTCCGTCCTCTGGCGCCCGCCATCTTAGGAAGCGAGATTTAGCGGGAGGTCTGGCGGCAAAACAGGTAAAAGTTTAATAATCGGGACAAACTATGATTCTGAGTGGATTTCAATTTAATATTGTCCTCCGTCCACTCAGAATCCTCAACTGGCAAGAAGCAGGTTGAAATAATGAGTCCTTAGGAGAGTCCACCGGCGCCACCTGCCGTTACCGGGGCTTCCGGTAATGGGCTTTAGGAATTCATGTACTCGGGCCGTGATTGGTGGAATGTTCCTTTCAATTTCCGTTGGGATCGTAGTCCCCTCTCGCTGTCGCTATCTCATGGGATCTCCAGCTCGGATTCTAGGGTAGATAAGGACGGGTGAAGTTGGCGCTCCCCCCTCTCTCTCTATCCTAGGGAGAATCGTCCTGTCGAGTTTGTGGTCGCGGCATCGACGGTTGGTGGTCAGCTGTCAGGCCTCGATGTAAATAAACCCTCCCGTTCCAGAGCTCCGGAGTTCCATAAAATTTACAAAAGAAAGAAAACGGAATGAGTGGATGTTGTGTGACGTGTCGAGAGTGCCCTCCGGGAGTTTGACCCCCGCTCCGAACCTCAGACAAAGTGGGACTGTTTAGGACTTCTGTCCCAGCTTAAAAACATCTTTCCCGGAGCCGGCAAGGAGAGCTGTGTCCGGGTGTTTTGTTTACTTTTGTTCAAATCAAAAGACAACAGTGACAGGTAAAATTTACCCTGTCACAAGGGATAGAATGGAAAGAATCAAGGAAGGGTGAAGATGTTACAAGCGAGAGAAAGGGTAGAATGGTGGTATTGGAAAGAGATTTTATTGCGAGAATGAGGAGGGAAGGGGGTCTCTACAGGGATAGGGAAATTTTTGGAAGGAGACCGTAGGACACCTTCATGAATGAGGAGGGGAAGATTTTTAAAGACTGGTTGGTGGATAGAGGGTAAGTAGTCGCGAATGGTATGATAACAGGGGATGAGTGGGAGAGTACCCGTGTGTGAGTGGGATGAGAGCAGATGGCGACATTCGCAGTAGAAGGAAGGATTGCATCAGATATTAGCCCCTAATATTGTGGATAAGAGGAAGTGGCTGTGAAAGGTAAGGAGAAGAAGAAGTTTAGACGAGATAGAGGGAGATATGGATGGGGGAGGCTATAGAAAAGCACCATAAGCAACTAGGGAAAGTGAGTTTTGAACATGGACGTGAGCATTAACGGGACGGAGCACAAAGTCTTATCTTAGGCGAGCGGGTTGACTTGATAGATCGGGAGAAGGAAGGTACCCCCACTCTCTTGGAGGGCGCCTTGACGACTCTGTATTGGCTCTGACTCACTCGGCTCACTGAACACGCTGAGAGCCCTCCAAGAAGGTGGGGAGGGCATGAGTGGTGTGCTTCGTTCCCCTTACTCACGCGTTGCCAGACCCCGCAGGTTTGTGCTCCGTCCCGTTAATTTCTATGTCCATGGTTTGAAGGGATGTCGGTGGAAGAGATATTGGAGGATTTGGAAGTGAAGGTGACATGCTGTGTGCAAAAAAACATTAAGAGAGACGAAGAAAAGAATGGTGAAGCTGTGGTGGGATAGGTTGATGAGTGAAGGAAAAGAGCAGGGGAGAGAGAACGATCTGGAAGAAGATTTGAGAAGTGCTCAAATCGAAAGGAACGCGTGGAAGTTAATAAATAGGTTTCAAAAGTTCAGGGAGGGGATAAGTGAGAAGATGGGAAGTAAGGAATAGAGAGAGTTTTTCAAAGAATCAGTTTAGGGCTCAGATAAACGGGAGAGAGATGAGAGAAGTAGAAGAACGAGAGAGGAAGGGGGGACGGAAAAAAGTGCCAAGAAGATAGAGTTACAAATGAGGTAATTAAGAAGGTCGAAGGCAGCAGGCTTCGACGAGGTACAGAAGCATGGATTTTTGGTACGCCAGCAGTTCGGGACAGGCTAAGAGAGGTAGTTGAGGTTTGGAGGGGTGAGGGATTTCCAGGAGAAAAGAGGGAGGGGCTTATAGTGCCACTGCATAAGAAGAGGGATAGGCAAAAAAATTATTGAGGAATCATATTGATGAACACGGCGTACAAAGTGTACGCAATGGTATCGGCGGAGGGGCTACGGAATAATGTCAAGGGGAAAGGCATATTGCCGGAGTCTCAGGCAGGATTCAGAGCAGGGAGGAGCACCATCGACAATGTTTATGTTTTGCAGCACGTTGTGGATAGGAAAATAGCTAAGAAGGGGTCAAAAGTGTACGCGTTTCCCGTAGATCTGAAAAACGCTTCCCTATCGGTGGATAGAGGGAGGTTGTGGGTGGCGATGCAGAAGAGGGGAGTAGAGAATGTTCTGATCAAAAGGATTGGAGAGGTGTATGAAGAGACGAAAAATAGGGTGAGAGGAGGGGACGCGATTTCAGAGGGTCTTTGGATGGATAGAGGGTTGTTACAGGGGTGTCCGCTTAGCCCAATGCTAAGGGGCTAAGGGTTAGAATTTGGCCACTTGCGTATGCAGATGACATAGTGTCGTTGGCATAAAGTGAGGAAGCATTAAAAGAGATGATAGAGAGGTTGAGAAGCTACCTGAATAGAAGTCAATTAGAGTTGAATGTAGTTAAGTCCAAGGTTATGGTGTAGGAATGAAGGAATGAGTGGTCATACAAAGCAGAGAGTGAGGAGGGCAAATATTGTGATGAAGCAGGTGTGGGGATCAGGAAAGAGGTTGCTTGCAGATGATTTTGATTGGAGGATGAAGCTGTTTGACACCCTTGTTATGGTGGACACTGAGGTTGGACGGAAGTACGCCTAGTTATATTGTTAGGGAAGAGACGGGGACAACAAGTTTAGGGATTTTGACAGGTAGCTGGGCATGTTATTTTAGAGAGGAATGCTTCGAAGAGGGGGAGAGTTTAGTAGTAGCAGGTTGAAGAGGGGAGAGAGGAGGTAGGCTAGTGACGGAGAGTTGGTGGGAGAAGTAGAACAGAAGATGAGATGGAAAGATAAAGGATAAAGGTAGAACGGGAGGAGAGTATAAGAGGGTCAAGGTTTAGTGAGAAATATGGGTGGATTATGCCAACCGAGAGTGCGTTATATCTGTGGGAGTATGGAAGGTGTTGATGGGTTCTGGCTTTCTTAGAAGGAGAGAATATGCAGATTTTGTGGGAAGGGATATGCGAAGGTGGAGCACTAGCTGGGAGAATCCGAGGGTGGGGAAAGGAGTGGAATAAGCGTAGAAGTAGTACTGCATGAAGGAGGAGTCAAAAGAACAATTGCATGGGTGAAGGAGTTGCTGTGAAATATAGAAAAGAAGAGAAGAAAGAAGGGAGAAGAAGAGGAATAGAAGAAAAAATATGTGTAAGGAGGAAATGAAGCTATTCTTAAAATTTCTTATATTGAAGAAAGGAGAAAGAGGATTAGGTAAAAAAGGGGACGGAACGTCTTTTACCTTATTTCAAACATACTTTTTGTGAAATTTGGATATATTTTTATCATACAAATAGAATGAAACTTGATACGAATCAAATTTATTGAAATCAAATAAGAAATTGTTGGAACCAGATAGACTGCAATCAAGCAAACAGTATTCCGAGTGATATTTATCCCGATTTCATTTATTTATCCATGTAATTGATTGGATTGATATTAGAGCACGTACGTATAAACTTTTGCTAAAATTATTGTCTCTTCTTCCACCATTATACTAACTTCAACAAGATATTGGTTTGGTGGGAAACCTGGAGGAAACGAGGATGAGTCTGGAACATATCCCTCATTTCCGTAGGAGCCCTGTAAATTAAACATAAATAACTAGAATTGTTAATACCTAAAGTTCTTGGAAAATATTGAAAATGAATTTCAGAATCTGGAAAACAAATTCGGATCACAAACCTTCAATGTTTCCATTAAAATTCGGAAAAATTACACAAAAATTAAATGAGAGAATAAAAACGAGGAGGCAATCTTATAAAATACAATTGATGGCACAAAATTATCGAGAATCCGGCACTCATTGTTGTTGAGAACGTAATTTGTTTTTTATAACAAGAAGTTGTTTTCTACGTTAAATTCATAATTTTGAACATTATTCCTCGAAATAATTAATGATAAGCCTCTCGATTCCGGAAAATCATGAAGATTAAAACTTTCAAATCATCTTATAAATTATTCATAATAATATACATGCTCTTTCGTAGTGCTTTCCGATGAAAATTAGTAACATTCGCTTACTCGAAATTAGCATTTCTAAACAAAAGTTATCATCAAGCTTCCTAATTTTTCATAGTTTTGAGTTATTTTAGCGTTTTAAGCATTGAAGAAATCCAAAATTCTTTAATAAGTTACGGTATTTGTTTTTGCTACAGTTTTTCATTGGAGATTGACAACTTTAGAGAAAAATGATTAGATTCAAGATGTTTATAACATCTCAATCGTCGGTTGTTCTAAACAAGAACCATACGGTATGAAACTAATCATTTTTGCCGAAAATAATAGAAGTTTCTAGCTTGAACGATTTTGGATTGTTTGCCTGTTTATCGTCGGAAATTTTCATTTTCATTTTAAAAAAAGCAGGAAAAAGGAATTATAATTTTCCAACAATTCATGTTATATATTGCACATCAGAAACTGTTATTTTTAAACAAAAATCATTATATTTTGAACTAACTGAATAAACCGAACTATATTTAATTAATTTTCTGAACTGTTTTGTAGATGCATCGTTATTTCAGCTTCAAAATTCAATAATTTTGTTGAAAATTATTTTTTCTTGTGTAGGACCCTAATCTCCTTGGAATAAATTCTTTTTTCTTTCAAAATATTACAAATATTTCCATGTGCTATGAATTCCGTGTGATAATTATACATGGATAATTGTTGATACATTTGCAAATATTAATTAAACTATTTTTCTTCTCATAGAACAAACACAAAGCCAAACGGAATACTTTTTATTTCATCTCTATGAAATGAAGTTGAATATATATATATTCCTTTGGTATCGAACTGATGGGCCTATGACAAAGCCACCGAACGCGTCCTCAGGTTGCGGATAGAGGGTCCCTGTGCCGAGGGTT
>WSXT02140343.1:0-10492 GCA_011762715.2 Neuroterus valhalla
AGAAGAGAGACGGATGTTACTGAGGATCCTCACCTTCCCCTTCTCCGGTGTCAATTTTAGGGGTGAAGTGTTAATGTGGAGGACATCTTCGGTTTCGGAAATGTTCGGATCTTCCTCTCTGGGAGGGGAACCGTTGAGTCCAGGAAACTCTGGATCGTAAGCCTCCTCTTCTGATGCCTCTGGTACGCGACTCCTGATGATGAGATTCCTTGGCATCTCGAGTGACAGCGCGTGTCCTCGATTGGGGATGCGTGAGCGGAGTACGCGACTCCTGATGATGAGATTCTTTGGCATCTCGAATGACAGCGCGTGTCCTCGATTTAGGATGCGTGAGAGGAGTACGCGACTCCTGATGATGAGATTCCTTGGCATCTCGAGTGATAGCGCGTGTCCTCAATTGGGGATGCGTGACAGGAGGAGTACGCGACTCCAGTATTTTTGAACTCTCATCTGAAGAATCTAGAGTGGGCTGGTTTTGATAACGAGGATAAAAAGGACGCATGTGCGTACCATCTATCTTCGTGGATCTTCCTACCAGCTGGACGATGTAGACTTCACCTCCGGTACTAGCGATTGCTGGAAAGAGTCCATGCCATTTTGGAGCAAAACCTGCGCTAATGCCCCAAGCCTTCTCAGACATCACATGAGTTTTTACGATGACCATATCGCGCACCTTGAACCGAGACGGCTGATTGAGTTGCGGGTGGTATTTTTTCTCTATGTACGCGGCTTGGTGCTTCCTCACTCCTTGATGGAGGTCCTCGGGATGGGCCTGAGAACTCAAGGTTTCGACAGTGGGGAATGACCATTCACCAGGTCTCTTGAGTGATGAACCAAAAAGAACTTAGCTGGGAGTCTTATCCGTTGCCGCATTTCTTCGGTTTCGTAAGTTGAAAAGTATTTCTGGGGTATCCTGATCCCAGCTACGGTGGGACTTCACATGGATCCTCAGTCGAATCCCTTTCTTCAATTCTTGATTCCAACGCTCCGTCGGGTTTGCTTGAGGATAATAGGTGGGTGTGGTCCAGTGTTCCGTGCTCCATCGGGTGCAGGCTTCTGACCACAGCTTTCCCGTGAACTGGGTCCCGTTGTCAGAGAGCAGTGAGCGAGGAAACCCGAAGGGATCAAAGACCTCTGATTCTATCAGGTTGATGATCCTCTTAGTTTTTGCATCTCCGATTGGATTAGCCTCAACCTATCTCGAGAACAGGTCCGTGACGACAAGGAGGAACCGCTTCCCGCGAAGTGACCTTGGGTAGGGTCCCATGAGGTCTACTGCTACCGTTTACCAAGCGTTTTTCGGTTGTCTGGGTCTCTGTTTCTGGTTTTTTCGACCAGGAAAGGATTTTCAACAGGTGCATAGGATGCAGGAGCGTACGTAGTCCCGAGTATCTTTTCGCATGCCGTTACAAGTGATATGCATTTGGATAGCACGTTGAGTCTCTTCTCCGCCAGGCTGTCCTAAAAATCCGGTGTCGTGGAACTCATAAAGGATTCTTTTTCGACGATCTCTTGGCATCACACTCACCCACTGGGTCTTATGTCAGCTCCAAAGGCCTGATAGATCAAAAAAATATTGCTGGAAGAAGGCCTCTTCCCCTGGTGAGCGGCTTTCTTCATCAGACACCAACCTCAATCTGGAGGCCAGTTTGCGGAGATCATCATCGGCTTGCTGTGCTTCCTGGAAATCCACGTAAAAGTTGGCAGCTGATATATTCGAGAGGTAAGCACGTGGAAAACTAGGTCGTTGATTTAGATCTGGAGGAAGAAAATGATCGTCGTCGTCGAGAGTCTCCACTAGACCTGCTTCGGTTGGAGACTGAGCAAGAGCTTTTGGCAGCGCTGTTTCAGAATTAGGACAATGTTGAAGAGAAAAACTGAATTCTCCCAATAGACACGCCCATCTTCCTAATTTTGCATTGGCGTTTTTAAACTGGCCAAGCCAGTTCAATGTTGTTGCATTTGTCAGTAGAGTGAAGTCTTTAGGAAGCAAATATGACCTATATTTCTTAACCCCCCAGATGACGGCCAGACAGTCTCTTTCTGCTGACTCGTAACGAAGTTCTGTGGGAGAAAACTTTTCCCTTCCGTAACTGATAATGGATCGAGCTCCATCCTCTTTAATTTAAAAAAGAACTGCACTCATGCCTACTAAACTTACTTGTTTTTTTAAGGTGTACGCAAGATCGGGATCCGGCCTTCAAAGACACAGAAGATTTCGAAACTCCTTTTGAGGTTGTTGAACGCCTCGTTCGCTTCCGGGGTCCAATTCCACGTATTCCTGCACCCATCCACATATCCTGAGAAACTTCTGAAGCCCTTTCTTACTGGTGGGTGGCCGAGCTTCTTGAATGGCTGCGATGTGGGTGTCTTGAGTCATATTGCTGTCAGCAGTCACGAGATGTCCCAAATATTGGACTTCCTTCCGGGCGAAGAAACACTTTTCCATTGAGCAGGTCAATCCGTGGATCGTCAACCTCTGCAACACAAGGCTCAAGTGTAAAATGTGATCTTCCCAGCTGTGAGGAAAATCGATAATATCGTCGAGATAGACGATGCAAATCGTTGAGGAGACCCTGGAGGACGATTTGTGCCACCAAGGTTTGAAAAGTGTTCGTGACTGTCTTCAGACCAAAGGGCATAACCTTAAATCTGTAGGTGCCACCACCCGGAGCAGCAAAGGCCGTGTAATTCCTGGAGCCCGGATCCAAGGGGATCTGCCAGTAGCCATGCTTCAAATCTAATGTGGTAAAGAAAACTGCGTCCCTGAACTCCTTAATTGCATCTGGAATCAAGGGTGTGTCACGTCCTCGGTGACGTGGTTTAGGTCCCTGAAGTCTATGCAAAAGCGGGTTTTTCCGTTCTTCTTCTTGGTAAGAACGATAGGTGAACAATAGGTAGACATGCAAGGCTTGATGATTCGCTGCCGCAGCATATCTTTGATCTGGTCCTGAATAATTCTTTTTTTATCCTGCGAATGAGGATAAGGACGTTTTCTCACAGGCCTGAAACTGGACAAGGTTATCTTGTGACTAATAGAACGAGTTTGTGTACGATGACCCTCCTTGTGGGAAGCCCAATGGTGCTGTCGTATTGTGGATTCAAATTGCGCTCGATACTCAGGTGGTAGATCCATTTTTATCTGGGACAGATCGAGATAATCGGGATCACTGACTGGAGGTGTGTTGCTCAAATGAACCATGCGTTTATTTTTGCCCGCATAGATGCAACGCGAAGGATGATTATAAATTCCCTCCTGTTCTTCATTCCAGGGGATACCTAGAATCATTTGGTCCCTCATTTCTTCACTGACCAGGAACGTTGATCTCATGGAAGGTCCTACAATCGTGAATTCAAGGTCAATTTCACCAATGACCCTCATGGCAATACCATCTACAGCAAGGTCAGCGTCACCTGTGCTTGGCTCCACTCTTTTTAGATCGGCTTCCGACAAACAACGACTGTGTATGGAGTTGTCTGATGCTGGTTTGTCTTAAAGGGCCTGAATGTCATTCCCGGCCAACTGGTCAATTTGGCTTCCGCAAGTTTCCCCCCTGAGAACTTCTTTGGTTATCCTTTGGTTGTTCCTCAATCTTGACTGGGCAGTCGCGATTAAAATGAAAACCGGGACAATGCCAACACCGCGGTAGTTTAGCTGTATTGTCCTTTTTGTGCAATGAAGGTTTGGCTTCCGATTTCTTTGAAACCATTTTTGAAATATTTGACTCCTCCGTTTCAGAGTGTATGGCACAGGTGAGCAGATCTGTAAATGTTCTGGGCGAAGCTGCTTGGATACCCTCTCTCAGAGTAGGACGAAGAAGTTCTAGGAAGGCCGATACCATAGTCTCTTCGGGTTCCTGGCGTCTCAATCGTTGATGTAGTTGTATTTCTTTCTGCAAAAAGACACTTGCCGATTTTCTATCTCCCTGTCTCTGTGAGTAAAAAGAGGTGAGTAGGCGTCCGATGACGCTGGGATTGTCAAAGCGTTGTAGAAAAAGCTCTCTGAAGCGTTTGAAGCCAAAAACGAGAGTTCGGTGAGTATCCCACTATCTGGTAGCCTCTCCTTTGAGGAACTGACCAACGATGCGTGTACGAATATTCACGGGAACGTTGGTAGTCACAAAGTAGGCTTCAAGCTCATCGATGAAGCGTAGTGGAACCTTCAAAATCTGACCCATGGAACTCCGGTGAAACCGGTGCGACCATTTGAGGCATGGCTTGCAGCAGAGTGAGTAGATTGACCATGGATTGGGCGGCAACGCTTTGTTAACATTGGGAAGGTCCATCCTGGGCTGTGCTGGATTCTGTTGACCCTTGTTGTTCTGTGGGTTCCCTCGCTGGTATCCGTTCTGATTCTGTAATTCTTCAAGGGGTACAGGAACTCCGTTATGTTGGGCCTGGTTATTTCCTGGCTGGATTTGAGCAGTGTCGAACAACTGTTCGAGATTGAGATTATTTCAGCCATGTTCAGATATGCAGGCCGACGATTGGAATCTCCATTGATCACCGTGATTGTCTGAGAGAAACTTGATGAGTGTGGAATGGTAGGGGGTTGATGTGAGAAGCTGTGGATCGTTCTCAGTTCATAAACTCGATTATCTTCAGCTTCATCTGCGTTATGAACCGGTCCCTGACGAAGAACTCGAATTCGGTGAACGCTTGAAGTTTAGGTCAACGTACCACGTTCGCAGCCTCGATCTTCTTGACTGCTCGGAGTCGTTCTTTCTACCAAAACCTTGGAAGTAGACCGCCGCCTGGGAATTAAATTGTTAGGCGCCAACGGGTGTTGATTCCTACTCCCGGCTATATTGGGTCGTTACTGGGAAAGTGCAACTATCGAGTTACAACCTTTAGGGGACAAAAGTTGCCTCACGTTGGGCGCCAGAAGTGTGGCGAGCGGAAAATAAGCCATAGTGATTAGGTTGAGTGGCCGGCAAATTTTCGAATTATACAAGTGCAACACAAGAGATTTCAATTCCTTGGTTTTTAACGTGTTGGTGGCCCTATTAAGGGCCGATTGTTTATAGGTTAAAAAAAGAAAAGGAAATGAGAACATCTGATGTGCCCGTCGAGGTGTTGAACCCCTTCAATGTAGGGTCCCGCCTACCTCCCTTGCTGGGCTTATCTGGAAACGGAATGTATAATCCCGTGGAAAAGGTGACGTGATGCTGATGGTAGTAGTAATCGCGGCGGTCAGTCCCCCTCGCTTGCTTTGTATTTATCCGAGGAGAGGGACGGATGGTACTGAGGATCCTCACTTTCCCCTTCTCCGGTGTCAATTTTAGGGGTAAGGTGTTGATGTAGAGGACATCTTCGGTTTCGTAATGTTCGGGTCTTCCTCTCTGAGAGGGGAACCGTTGAGGCCAGGAAACTCTGGATCGTAGGCCTCCTCTTCTGATGCCTCTAGTACACCTCTCAAGTAGGTTGGCCAAGGCTTTCAGTAGGCAGACTCAAAAGGAGGGTCTCCTTCGCCGAGATATATCGCAGGAGCGATGCACCTGTCAATTTTCACCTTAGACCACACTCTACCGAGAGTGGCTTTTCCGTGACACGTGGTTTGCAACGCAAGTTCACCTCAAAGAAGGATTGACGTGACCCCTGAGCGATGCGCGTCAACCTCACGAAGGGAAGGCTGATTCTCAATTGTTACCCGCAGGTCATGACGTCTACGATGGTACGGAGTGGGGAGGGGAATTCTCATCCCCTCTGGAGCATATTTCTGTGCAAGCAAAACCGCTTTGCGCTTCTGAGCAAGGCGTTTGCGCAGGTTTTGGTGGTTGGCACTTTAGAAGGGGCACGTTGAAGTCGCCTTATCTTCGCGTGTCGAGAGCCGAAATCGTGTCCCTTTAAGACCGCTGTAAAAGGGCCACATTGGGGTCGACTGTTGTTCCCCTGTCGCGAATAAAAGGCATGCATCGTTGAGACCACTATGGAAGGACCACGTTGAGTTTAGGGTGTAAGGTGTCGATGACAAGGCAAGGAGCGAGAAACCGCTCCCCGATGAGGCAACTATCGAAGGGCCACAAGGCGATGTGCATATCGGGTGGAAGATGCATGCGCGAGCAAGCGAACGTCGTCATCACTTGGTGACCGATGAGCTAATGTGTCTTCACTGCGAGATCCGCACGTATTTATGGAGTTCGTCTCTCATGGGGACCTCGGAGTGGTGCGGCGAAACCGCAGGTTGGTCGGTTGAAAAAAGAGGGGATTCGGACGCGCGGATTAGGCAGTTAGGTAGAAGTGGGTTTGAGAGACGGACTTTCGAATATTGTAGAGAAGTGGGGCGTTGATCCCTGTGATTCGCGATTGATTTAGGAACCGCGAAAACACCCAAGCTCTCGCCTTGTGACACCGGAGTCCAACATCTTGTTTATCCGAATCAAGCAATTAAATTACATTTATGCTACATAATATGAGTAATTCATCAACCAGATTTGAAAAAAAGGAGATAACCTTTAGGACGGGTTTTCCTAAACTACTTTCATATCAAATTCTGAATGATGTGGTTTTCTGACTGAAAGGAAAAGGATTCATTCAAAACGTTACGTGAAAGAATTATTTTTTCGCCATACATATGAAATGGTTGACCGCTCGCGGGCGACAACATCTAGTAACCTAAGCTATTCAAAGCCAAAACATTTTGACATTGCCGTATGTGTATCAAAAATCAGTTTAACCCATGAACAGTATTTACTCAACAAAACGAAGTTACCCGACTAAAACGGCTCCGACTTGGCCTTCCTCCAATTCCTTTCTTGAGTCCGCCTTCAAGACGAGCGAGGGCGCGGACCCGGGGGAGGGTTGCGGGGGGGGGGGGGCAAATATAACCTTTTCATCCCTTTGTCAAGGTGGAGGTTAATGATAATCTAAAGGTTATTTCTTCGCTTAGAATTTTCATTATAAGTAAAATAAATAAAAACTGTTCAATTGTTATTTATGCATACAAATTTGTGTGTGCTTTGAAATATTCTCAAAAATTCTGCTGAAATTAGTTTTCCGAAATAAAAAAATCGGTTCAAATTTCAGCAAGAATCTTAGGATAATTTTTGTACTATCTTACAACCGTTCAAAACCCTCAAAAGCTTCAGAATTTTATTGCAAAATTCTCAGTATTTCCTCAACTTACTCGCATTTTTTTTTAGATAGATAGGTTTTTATCTGTTATTTGCACATGAAAATTCAATATTTATACTACCAAATAAAATTTTTTTTAAACAGAACAATCAGAATTAACATTGTGACGTTCTAAGTTAACAGATTAAGAATCACCCAATATTATCATTGAATTATTGTTTAATCTCGAATACATGAACTACAGTTGAATTTTAAAAATCATTATTCAATTAATATTTATTTTTCAATTTCAAAAGCTGTTGATCTTCTGAAATATTATTCTCCAAAACTGCACTTTGAAATTCTTCTAATTGGAAATTTAGTCTAAGGAATGTGTATATTTGGGAATGGAAAAATGGAAATTTTCGATGGTAAAAAATTGTAGAATTACATATTGTAAACTGAATGATTTCATGACTGAAAAAGTTGACAATCAAACACGCAAAAAAAAGTTAGTAGTCAAACTCATTTTGAAATGTATTTTATGTCTTGTGATATATCAAGTGATAAGACAGATTTTTTTTCTAAAAAATAGTGAAAAACCCGACCAAAGAACAAATTCACTATTATTTCTTGGTCTCAAAAATTAATGGTCATTTCACAGTTTCTCGGTCCAGCGGTCATCCTAATTTATGATGTTTTAGAACCCAATCATTTTCTCCTCGAAGACTAATAAATGTTCCGTGTTTGGTTTCTTCACAATTTTTCTTCAAAGAAACAATTACAATAATATATACTATTTCTAAAGTTTTTCGATTTTTTAAACAAACGATCTTCTGATTTTTAAGACTTTTCCACATTCTCATTCTGAATGAGGAGGTATTGGTTTCATCTGAGAATTGACTTTCGCAGATTTGATGAAATCTCAACGTTTTGAGACCCCCTGAGTCAGGAAAAATGTATTTGACGAAGATATTTGTCTGCCTGTCTGAAGTCTGTAGTTTGTATTCTGTGTACTCGATAAGTTTCGAAAGAATGATCGTATTAGATTGCCCTTTGGCACACATTTCGAGGGACCAAAAAGACAGGTGAAGTTGGTTAGTCAGCTATTTTGGATAAAAAATCAAAGAGGAGGAACATTTTGAGCATTTTTTGGACATTTTTCCAATTCTCAAAGATTGTAAGCACGGTTTCTTGTAGTAGGTAAACAGTGAAAAAATTTACCCCCATGACTTCTTTTGATGAGAACAAAATTGTCAGAGTTGTGGCATTTTTAATATTCAAAAATATTAAAGAAAATGCGAATTTTCAGCTAAATAACGCAAGATTGGAAAGAAGGTCAGGAAGCAAGAATGTTTCTTTTTGGGAGCCCTACAAGATCATAATACGACTTTTTGCATTTTTCCAGAAAATCGGAAATCCCATTTTGGATCGCAAAAAAAATAATGAAAAATAATCTGTGAACTAGTTAACATTCGGAAGAATGATAATATTTGTTCGTGCTTGGCACCCATTTTAAGGAACTGAAAATACAAATCGAGTTCGGTAATCAGCTGTTGTGGATCAAAAATAGAATTTCACGCAAACAATGCAAGAATTAAGGAAGAGTTTGAAGAAAAAAAATGTTTCTTTTCGGGAGCCCTCCAGGATGATTTTTACAACTTCCCGAGTTTTCTCGAAAAATTGGAAATTCGAATTTCGGCCGCAGAAAAAACAGTGAAGAATAGAAAGATTCATTTTTTTGTCAAACTATTTAAGGTACGGGAAAATGCAAATTAACTAAAATGGTGCACCAAAAAAAGATCTACAAATTCGGTGGAGTTAATTTTTTGATAGTACAATTAGTTTTTGCTTCACTAAGGATATAAAAAATGAAAAAAAAATGATCTTTTGAACAATTGGCAATGCTTATGAAAAATCAAATAGGCGCAAATTCTTCATCAGAAAAATATCTTCAAATTTTTTATCAACTTCTTTATCTGTATGTGTATTTTCAATTTCAATGAGGAAAAATAACTATAAAACTGAAATAATACAATTTTTAGAAAAATGACTAAGGTTGACACAGAAGATTGATAGAGAAAAGCTGTCCATCGAATTTCTAGAAAAACTACACAACATGTGAAAAAAATTAGGCAAAAAAACTGCTCCATTGTTTTGGACAAACTTTGATCGAGTGTGCAGCACAAGACTCGTGATGAGAATGTATTTCCTAAATCCGGAGAAGATTTAACAGAAGCGCGATGAGAATGTGCCCGCCCGGCGGGCAGATTTTTTTCATTTGTGAAACTACTAGTTGATTATTGCACTTCTTCATTTCTCGGTGTTAGCTTGAACTTTTGGCATGACAAAACTAAACATTTTCTTTTTATGACGACGCCAAGAATGAAGAAACTTCAAAAAATTTATCATTAAAATACTAAAGTCACCTCAAAATAGCCAGAATGGAGAAATAAGATATTTATCATTGTTCATATTGTCTGTGATACTTTAATTTCAGAATATTCTAGGTTTCAAGAACTTTCTTATATTAACCAGAATCAGCGTAAAACGTTACCATGCAATAAGCTGAGTTAGATTCTTGTTTAACCTAAATGGTTGTTTATAATAAAATGATGCCTCCTCTACGAGGGGCTATTCATTGCAGAATTCTCATAACGACCGTTGAATACCTTCTCCGGAATCTTCAGGTCGTCTGTTTAGTTTTCAATAGAAGTCTTGAAAAGTCTTGGGTTAGTCGCTCTGACTCGAAAGAAACAAAACACGAGCGCGAGAATAGCTCCTCGCTCCTTTATAACCGTATTTAACTAGGAAAGGAAATTCGCTTTCCAGAATTATATATGATAAACTTTGTCTTATATGAGAAACTCGAGTCTGGTTTTCTTTAGGGAAGGGGAGGCCGACGTGACCCCCCCCCCCTTCAGATCCGCGCCTGGACGAGCTTGTCTCCATGACTTGGCTCTATATAGTTGACAGATGCGAAGGATTGAAATTGATGGGTGGAAAAATTCCCAATTTTTGAAATGAGTAATTTTCAAGTCGAAAATTCCGAATTCGTGGATCTTCAAAAGTAAAGCAGTAAAATAATTTGCTCCAAAAAGATGAAAATTGTCATTTTCTATAAGGATATCCTAAACAGTACGTGAAAACGGACGAAAATTTTGACATCTTCGACAAAAAATTATAATGCAAATGAAAGTTCATATATGAATGGATTTAATATATATATTGCATAAAGAATTACAACATTGTTTAACGATAAATAAGAATTCGCTTTCATAACAGCAAAGATGACCCTTTTTGTCAGGGCAGGTATACCTGCCCTGGTCTGCAGGCAACCTTCTTTTTGCCTTAAGCCATAAAAAATCAACTCAAGACATGAAAACTCGACTTCAAGTTGTAGAAAATCGTCTACAAGTCATAGAAACTCGTCTCAAGT
>WSXT02140354.1:0-24558 GCA_011762715.2 Neuroterus valhalla
TATATATTCTTTGAAATCGAATTTTCAGACAATTCGAAAATTTGAACCCTGGACAGTAGTCAATATAGCCTGAATTGGGTCTAGATGATTCGGGGATAGGAAACGTTGACTCACGTAACAAAGATTGATCTTTTACAATTTAGTAATGGTTTCTGTGCAGCAACTTGTTCTTCATGCAGTTTGAGGGAGATTTTGGTTTACTCTTCCTCCACCTGTCAGAAATGAGGCATCTTGATGGAGTAATGCACTGTCCTCACCTCTGAACTAAAGATTAAGGCCAAGGGTTCCAGCCACCTGCTAGACAGCTTCGTAAAAGAAGGCTACTTCCACAACTTTTTCATGATTTCTGGCATATGTCAGGGGATGATGTCTACCGTTGGCGACGATGTAGGCCGTGCTCAGAATAATTCGGTTGTAGAGACATTGGCGATCAACAAGTCCGCGTCTGTCTTCACGTCTAGCGATGTAAGAGTGCGGAACAGACAACTTGATTAGCAAACCTTTCTTCATATCATAGCATGGTCAAATTCTCCTGATAGTTGTAGATTCAGGAGTATCCAAGCTATCACGAGAATTTGACTAAGCTATGATTTTCAGTGACATAAATATGGATTTATCAGCAAGACCGAGTGTACATCGCATGGGTAGGGACGGCAATTCAAGACGACTGAGATACTATATTGAACCTCTCCTCGTTAGATGAAAAAGTAGATCGCTTCTCTCATATAGTTTTGAACCTTCTTAATGAATTCTGTCCTTTACGCCGTTTAAGAATCGCTAGACCTAGGCCACCTTGGTTCTTGGACTCCGTAAGACAGATGCCTAGGGCTAGAGACAGAACGCGCTCCAAATGGCGGACTTCAGAAACTGTATCAGACAGGAAAAAATATGTGCTCCTCCGTAACCTTAAAACTTGCTCCCTTCAGCGCGCAAAAAAGGATATCTAGCTAACATTTCAGACAAGCCCTCTTCCAAACACATGTGGGAGAAGGTGAACCTGGCTGGTGTCTGGTCAGGCCAGAAACCACCAGCAGCAGCGTCAGATGAACTAATGTGCCACCTTTTGTCGTATATTGGTAACATACCTGGTTCTCAGAATAATATACGTTCGAAGAAATTGACCTAAGGCAAGTGTATTGTAAAATAAGTAGTAAATAAAATAAGTGTATTGTGCTATGAGATCGTTTACTTGTACAGCCTAGGGATCGGATAGTATAAATAGCTCCGCTGTTTATCTCTGTTAACCATCATGCCCTTCTGCATTACTAAATATTATGAATACATCATTAAGTGAGGGGAAATTTTCCTCGGCATGGAGATCAGGTATCATTCGCACTCTTCCCAAATGCGATAGCCCAAAATCATTTAGCGACTTGCGTCTTACAACAATCCTACCTTACCTGTCAAAAGTACTTGAAAGGATTTGTATGCAGCAGTTAACACCCTACATTAACAAAAGCAATATATTACCCCTTAATCTATCATGGTTCAGGAAGGGCTTTTCTTCTGCTACAACTCTTATTAACGTCTCGGATGAGATAGGTAGATCTCTCGATTCTTCAGAGGTAACCTTGTTGGCCTTGCTAGACTTGTCCCGAGCTTTTGAGACCCTTGATCATGGGCTGCTTTTGAAGAAATTCGAATCCATATTAGGAGTAAGTGGGACATCTCTATCCTTGTATGCAGGGTTCCTCTCGAATAGAAGTCAGCGCATCGCAGTATCGCGAGAGACCGAGCAGTAGTGATTAACACGTCAAAATCTGTCATTCTACCGATAGGTAAATTAGATCATGAACTTCTGCTAAATTTTTCTATTTATTCTGCCCAGCTTCCCCTCGTTTTGCAATCGAAGAACTTAGGACTTATCATGCAGTCGAATTGGAGCTTTAAAGAGCACGTTACTAAGACGGTGAAAGTCGCATACATTTGTTTGAGGAAATTGCTTCCATTTCGTCGTTTTCTTCCAACTAGGACCAAACTCCTATTAGGCGAATCGCTAATTTGGTCCCTTTTTGACTATGCCTTCACAAGCAATGGGCCTTTCCTGAGCGCACCACTGGTTGCAAAACTCCTGTTTTAGATTCGCTTACAGTATGAGGAAATTCGACCATATCTCCCCCGCTTTTACCGAATCAGGTTGGCTAAGAACGAACCAACGGTAGAGATTGCATCTCTGTGTTCTCGCCTTCAAGATGTGGTCACGAAAGACCCCGATTTTTTTGAAAAATCTCATTCCTAGCGTGGAAGAAAGTCTCTAGTCACTAGATCTAATAGAAAATTTTCTGTTCCCTCAGCCCGCTGTGCGAAAGCAGATGCAACATTTTCGTGCTCAGCACCTCGTTTATAAATGATCTTGAAGACCCTATTGAGACGTATAGCGTTCTATCTGTCAGAAAAAAGATGAACAGAAATGTATTAATCTTACTGCACTACTATTCCTTCATTTGAAATTACGATTAACATATCTCAATATTCTTGTGTTATCTCTTGGTTATTGAATACATTTATTTTAATTAGTTTATAAGTAAGTTTGTAAGAGGTAGAACATAATAAAGATCTATTATTATTATTATTATTATTCTTATTATTATTATATGCATTATCATGCCATAAGTGATGCCGAGGACCTGGGGCTTGTTCTTCGTCCATGGAACCAACCCAAACGAATAGAGTAGAACCAGAATGGCAAGCATGTTAGTCGCAGATATCTGGTTGAACGCCGACAGATCAGACGACCAATCCTGCCAAAGAAGGTGTTTGTATCTGCTTCTAAGAACCTCTTTACTGATGTTGTATTCTAAATGCGGCTCCGAGGCACGTCTAGGTATTTGTAGTTCTCTCTAGTACCAAGATGTCTAAATCTACTTCTGCCTACAAGCTGAGGGTCAACAGCTACATCTGCAATTCTTTTAAGTTCAAGGTGAATCTTGGCCTTTTTGTCCAATCAAAATTGTATACCGATTTCTCTTGTGTACTCCTCTATGATCCTTGGATCATTCTTGAGACGCTCCTTCCAGGAGCGTAGATCTTCAAGTCATCCGTATAAAATATGAGTGACCTTATGCTTACGATCCTTAGCTATGCTGCAGAGGAACTCATGAGTTTTGGGAAGTGCGAGGGAGAGAGGGAGGGGGGTGTCAGAAGTGTGGAGCAGAAGAGGAGAGAGGGCTTATTGTGTAATCCTGAAGGATGCCCTTCTGCAAAGTGACGCTGTTAGTTGTCACACGATGTTTTCCAGAAGGAATAGTAAATCTGGCTTTCAAAAGGAACATCAATCTCTCTATGCATCCCAATATATGTGGATGAACCTTCAAGGTTTTCAAGAGACATGTGATAAGGTAAGAAATCTTATCCACCATGGCTCTTAGAACGAACAATACGTAATATAGTACCAAAAAACATTTTTTGCGAAATTATCGATATAATAAATCTAACGTAAGTAAAGATTAAATCATATTGAGAAGACAGAGGCTAGAATAATGAAAGATTCTTCCTCATTTTAGGGTTCCGTTAATGCATCTAAGGGTGATAATTTTCTTCCGGATGAAATAAATTATAATGGAAACTTTCTTGACAACCCAGAACAGATAATAAATGCGTTTGTGCATTACTTTTCAGGTGTATACAATGTCAACTTATTAACAGATTCAACTATGTCAGAAAGAGTGCAGTTACCTGATCACCTTACTATCCCTAGAATTGATTTGAGTGCAATTTATTCTAACAACCAATCAGAGCTCTATTTCCTGAATATTGACATCTGGTCTCGACCAAATACCTAGCTTCTTCTTGAGGGACTGTGCAAAAGTTCTGGCCAAGCCTTTATTAGCAATTTTTATTCTAGCTTCAATTACAGGAATATTTCCTTCTACGGTGGAAATCAGCAAAAGTCCTACCAGTTTACAAATCAGGCAATAAATCAGATGTGTCCAACTACCGACCAATATCCGTACTGTGTAATTTTGCGAAGGCCTTTGAGATGGTTATCAACGATGATGTACATAGATTTATAGCTCCAGGAATCTCTGAATTTCAGCATGGGTTCATGCCAAGGCGATCCTGTGTAACTAACTTGACTTGCTTTTCCCAATACTCCTCCTCCTCGTTGCAAAAAGGTCTCCAAGTAGACGTCATATTTACAGACTTTTCAAAGGTCTATGACAAGATTGCCATAATCTAACTAAGAAAAATTGTTATCTACAAACATGCTAGACAATCTCGCCTTACTTTTGTTGAACTATCTGGTAGACAGGAAACACAGAGTACAGATTAGAGGCGTGGCCTCAAAACCCTACACGCCTACTTCTGGTGTTCCACAAGGTTCTACCCTGGGATCTCTTCTTTTTGTAGTATACGTAAATGATGTTGTGAACAATATGAGTTCGTTCATATTAATATTCGCAGATGCTATAAAGACATCTAAAATAATCAACCAGGTTGAAGATGTGCAGGAACTACAGGAAGATATAGATTTCATTGTTATTTGCTGTGAAGCGAATATGCTTTGTATAAATTCTGCAAAATGTAAAGTAATGTCCTTTTGTAGACGTGAACCTACCATTGTTTTCGACTATAAAATTGGAAGCAAAGTCCTAGAGAGAGTGAACAAAATCCATGATCTTGGAGTAATATTTGATTCACACTGGCCCACAGAAATGAGCTGCATTTTATTTACCAACATTATCAAAAAGCTATTTAAACCGACAATGGCGTTTTATCGTAAATAAAAAAAAAGCAATAATGGATATTACCAAATATTACTGGAAGAACAGCTAAAATAAGGCTACTATTGTAAGAATAGAAAAACTCATGTATCAATATCTTGGTTGCCCAAAAAATGTTTTTTTGAAGGGCATATTTTGAATTTAAAAAAAAATTTTTAAATGCAAAGGTCATTTATTATTCGTGTAACAGATTACCTTCAAAAATTAGAGATGCACTTTTACTGTACCATTTTAGAAAACTCCTCTTTTCTTATTTATTTAACTATGATACGTTCTACCTTTCCTCCAGAGGTTTAACTAGCCGGAGGAACTTTTTTATATACAAATACAAAACATCAATATAAATCCTGCATGCGTCCCAATCACACCTGAATTGATCTATCTGTTTAAAAGAAATATCGCATCAACCAAAAGAGTAGGGTACTTTTTATGATTCGGTTTTCTTCAGTACTCGCCTTTGGCTTGTACTAAAAAGATTCATTCGTCAAAGAAGTCCTACTTCCCCTTTTGTACCAAATGAATTATTTTATTTTATTGAATTCTGCTTGCAATACAAAAATGATAAATCTCATTAGAAATGGTCACTGAGTTCAATGCGTTTGTTTTATGACTTGTAATAAAAATTGCAATGAAGATAATATCTTATGTTTAAATTTCGCTCGCTTCACAGAAGTTAATATAAGTTAGGGTAGGGGAAAAGCGTTTGCAAATTTATTTTTGGAAGTTATTTCAAAAATGCAATGGTGTCCTGATTTGAAGAGAAAACTATCGTGATGTGGCAAGCGTAAGTTTAGAATGCATTTCTGAAAATTTAAAAATAATAATTGGAGACTTTTATACATTTAATCTATATATAATATCTCTATATATATATAGCTTATTCGATCCTGCTTGGCGTATTTCCATTGAATCTTTAGATCAACACTTGATTTTAGAGCTAAAAATCGCTAATTAAATAATATAATAAATAAAACGATGATAATTCACGCAGTTAAATATGAAGCTTAAAGGTTATTCTCTAAATGTTTGTTAAATGTTGTGATATGTGTAAAATTTGTCCAAATCAAGACAAGTTGCACATAGGTCGAATGAGAATAGGAATCACTTCCAACATTTTTTCTATAAAAAGAAATTTTAATTGGAGATTATAAAGCATGAATGGATTAAAAACAGATTTTTATCTTCATATTTTTGCTACATATAAGAAGGAACTCGACTTTAAAAAATTCTTTTTGATAAGGGTTTAGGCCTTTCTACGGGAAGTGTCATTTTTGTCACCGTGTTGTGACAGGCGAACCTTTACCAAAAACACCAGTAATATTGCATAAAAATCACAAACAGACTCCTAGAAGAAAGAAGAAAAGCTTGAGGTTAAACAAAAATTCTCATGCTAGCCTTAAATTGAATGTTTTGTCTGCTCACAGCTTATTTGCGCAATTTTTGAAAATTCTCATAAAAATCACGCTTGTTTAGTGGAGCATAGGCTACTGTAATTTCATGGATTTAACATTGTGCTTTGATTTATAACTTAAAAAAAAATTCCAAAGACGAATTCGGCAAAACATATTCACTTTATCATCCTACTGTACTCCAAGAATGCTTGGAGCACACTTTTCTATGCTCACGGAAAGGGAGCAGTATGTTGAGACGAAGAAGTTCATTACCGATAAAACTAATATCAAGATAGGACTGTAATTTTTGCTGATTTTGCTGTATTGAAGTCGCCAAAAAAAGCCCATCGAAGAAAATCTTGTATCTCCAGTAGGTATAAATGCATGCTATTGCGAATTCTCTGCGATAGTCACTGCAGCGTCAAATTTGTTCTTCCGACCTTTAGCAGTAGATTCGCGATCTTCTTTCCTGCTAAAAATGATTTCATTTTCATCACAGTACTTCTTTGCCCACTAAAACAGAGATGGTGTTTCTAGGGTTCGATCTTCAGTGAAACATTGTAAACTACCCTCTGTTACATTTCATTCGACATTTGCTCCTGTACCATCAGATGCTCCCTTACAATCAGCAGTAGGACTTACAGTTTTCTTGCTACTGAGCAGTCATCCTCCTTCAAAAATCTGAAGATAACTTTGCAATTGGTGAATTCGTGTTCAAACTTAAGAGAAATTGCTCTTATCTCCCTTCTCACAAAGCGGATTTCGGCATTCCAGCTGAGTAGCACTACCAACCTTCTGCTTATAATAAGGAAGCATCTGATGGTAAAGAAGCAAATGTAAGAAGGAATGCAGCAAGATATAGCTCACAAAGTTCCACTGAAGATCACATCCAAAAAGCTTCTTCTCTATATCAGCGGGCAAAGATGTACCATAAGGAAACTAGAATCATTTTAAGCAGCAACGAAGATCACGAAGTATGGCTAAAGATTTATGAAGCAGATTTCATGCTGCAGGGACGGTCCAAGGGATTTTGCAATACCATGCATTTATACTCACTGGAGATGGGGGATTCCAATTGAAGGAGTTTCCTCAGCTACGGAATGCGACTACTTTCTAAAAGAGAGAAAACGAAAATCAGGCAAGAAAGTAAAACCAACTGTCACTAAAAAACAACCGGATCCTTTATTCAATAACTTAGTTTTCCGAAATTTGAATTTTTTTCAAAATCCATCAGCAAATTTAATGCAGACATTCAAAAAATTACAGTCTCATCACTGTGAAATACAGAAAGCAATAAAATATACTAGCATATTTTAATACTCATCGTAAAACCGTTACAATGGAGAACCACGGGGCGCGCGGGGCTCGAGTGCCAGTGTCTCAATGAGCGCATCGTAGCACTCAACCCTTATTTTTATTGATAGAATTCTAGGCCCACTATATGGTCATATGGGAGAAATTCTGAGCTGCAATTTGAGACAAAAAAACCGTGTCCCTTTTCAAAAAAGTCAAAAATATTTTTGATCCTGATCCTTCCAGGTCTTTTTTCCCTTTCTTTCATAGCTACAAATCATTGAGATAGACAACATCCACAAGAATCTCAAAATTTCCATCCTCTTCCCCTCAGTAAATATTTTTTTAAGTGGCCAAATTTTCTATCCATTTACTAGTATCCAATAGCACAATACTTGGAGGAAGTTAAACTCATCGAAAAACTTCGATGTTTCAAGTGGGTACACCTGAGGTACAAATCTATGGAACATATTTTATAGGGAAGTCTACGAAGGTTTTTTCCTAAAGAAAGAATTTTGGAAACATTTTTCTCTCTCTTCAATGCGGCTTTAAATATAATAAGAAGCGCTTACAATAATAAGGTTCTAATTTGTTGAAATTCTTCGCAGTTGTTAAAGGCATGTTACATTCTGTCAAATGAAATTGCGTTACATATTATTATATTGGGTGGCATGATGATTAAAGAAATAAGTATATTTCCGAGCAATAAGCAAAGTCCTGAGTTAACATAAAGCCAAGACATGACAAAACGACATAGCTAAAAGCTGGGTAGTGCCTGATTCTAATGATCTAAAATCCCTCATCTCGCTGTCAACCTATCGGAACCCCGCACTTCTCGCTGTTTCTGGAAGATGATCTTTCCGGATTTCATCCTGCTGTGCATCGCAGAGGTGACTGCAGCCCTGTCAGTGTGTTTTTTTTGCCTTATAATCACCGGAACCGATTTCGCATTACTTCAGGGAAATGGGAATAAGGCTTCTACGCCGTGCCTCGGCGTTCCGCTGATATGACAACATGGACTTATTCCCTCTCCTACTTTTGACCCTACCAAGATGTACGCATCGTCCTCAGTAGCTCGAAAGTGTCGCGCAACGGGCTCGTCGGCCTTCGACATCTTGGTAGGGGCCTACATTGCAGTACCTCGAGGCTTCACCCCTGGTGCCGCCTTTCGGTACACTATGCATTTCGTGGTTCCCGGGAGATGGTCGGTCCGGGAACCTTCGCCTTTTGCGGCGCAGGGGTAATAGTGCGGAGTACTTTCGCACTCCGCGGGCTTGTGTCCCTCTTTGCCGCATCTCCGACAATTCGCTTTCCTGGCGGGTCCGGTGCATGCCCCTGCCATATGGCCGAAGCGGTAGCACTTGGTCACCTCTACCTTCATTCTTACACGACAGGACACCCACCCAACTTCGAGGTGCCCTGGGCGTGTTAATTTTATGGCCAAGTCTTCGTTCAACTTAACGTAGGCTTTCATATTACCCCTGAAGGCCTTTTTCGTTAAATTGACCTTTACCTTTCCACCTCCGATTTGAGCACCGAAGTGCTTTTCCAGCGCTCCCGTGATGTCGCGACTTTCTGTAAGCGTGTCAAGGTCAAACACCTCCACCTCGACACGAGAAACAAGCTCGCGAACAGTGGTAGCACTTCCACCTGGTGGCCTGCTGTTTCTTTGATGTCCAGCAAAAGTTCCTCTTTTCTCTTGGCCCCGTGCCAACCTACTTTAGGATGTCGCCATCGTGGGTATGCCGCATTTTGACATCAAAGTTGTCCAGGTGAACCGCGCTTCGCAAACTTGCGGAGGACCCGAGTTTAGCTGAAAATCCTCGATCGGCCTCATCAGCACGGTTTCAGTTCAGGCTCGTTTTTGTGGCCATCTGTGTCTCCACAGTATTTATCTCTGCCTTCTTAGCGGACTGCTTGTCTTATGCAAATTCTTCCGAGGTCTCTTTCAACATTACTTTGCAGAGTGTTCAAACCTTCGTATCGATAACAATTTTCAAGATTTCCAAAAAATTTTTCCTTCTGGTTAATACTTCCAGGCGACTCAACCCAATTGAAGCTTAAGGTGTTTTTCACAACTCGAAAGGATATCACTGTAGAGAATTTAATGCATTTGAAGTTTCGAAGGATGGGTATGATGGATGAGATGGGGGCTGTGCATAAGCTTAGGTCCCACTCCGTCTGGTTGCGGTTTCGTTTACTACCTTGAGCTCTGGGAGAGCTTTGGCGGTCAACGAAGGGTCGTGAGCCTGCTTCCCTACAGAGAAAAAAAAGATTCTCGAAGTACTGAGTAGCTGTTGCTTACGGTGGTTTAGAGCCCATCTTGAGATGTAGGTCCTTCTCACCACTGGGTTAGTGGTGAGGTGTGTTAGAGAAAGGGAGAAAGGTTATGAGGAGACTCTTGAGGCCGTGAAATTGAGAAAATATGAACCAAACATTAATATCATCTGAAAAAACGCACTTGAAAGTCAGTAGTAGTAATAGTAATAAACCAGTAATAAATAAGCGTCATGGGTACACGGTTCTCGTTCATCAGAAATACCCAGAAACGTATACTTCGTCGAAATTGAAGATATAATCATGTTTCTCTATGTCTTAATGCATAAAATACGTCCTACTATGGGGAGCAATAGAAACATATTGTTTTCCCGTAATACACTGAAAATATGCCACCGATCGGTATCACCGAATTTCTCATAAGACCAATCCGGTGAAGTATAGTGCTACGGCTATACACTCGAGAACTTCAATTTTCATTTCAACTCTACATGCAAAAATCTTCAATTTGAGCAAACTCCTAAAATTTAAGACTCAAAGAAAACACAAAACATGTGGATTTGAATTGATAAACTGCCACCTTTATTTAATCTTTCCATATTTCAAATGAGAATGGGAAGCATATTTTCCCCAAGGTTTTTACCAATACTTTGCTACGCTCCACGGTAGTGATTCCATCAGGAATACAACCTCGAGTGTTGTAGCGGATATATTTTCTTTTAGACGAGATAAGAAACAGGCAAGCGCTGGAAAAAGATTAGAAATGTTTCCTACGAAACTCTAGAAATAAAATTTTTTTCTGTCTATAGCCTGGTAATACTGGTAGTATTTACAACTTCTACAGCAGGATTTCATGAAAAAATTCAAGGCTCAGCTAAACAAATTTCTAAAACTAATGACCCCGAATCTGGAAAGGATACTGAAGCATTTTCGGAAGATTCTATCAAGAAACTTCTGAAAAAAATAGATAAAGAATATAGTGCATGGATGAACAAGGGAGAATTAGCAAGATGGAATTATCAGACTAACTTGACTGATGGAAATTTGGCAAAAAAAATCGAAGTAACTAGTCAGGTTGCAAATTATAGGAAGAAGTTGTGGACGGAAGTTAAAGCCATTCCATGGAAAGAATTACAGGATGAGGATGCAAAGAGACAATTTTACAAATACAGTACTATTGGGGCAGCAGCTCTTCCTGAAAAGGTGAGTTTTGTAAACCCATATGATTTCATACAATTCAATAGCCAAATATTCGACTAGTTTCCAAATTTCAATAATCCGGATTGAAAGAAAAATACACTTATATATTCAAATGGTCAGTTCATTTCAATAAATTTTTATGATGTTTGCTATAAGTAGGAAAACCAATCGTCAATTACACAGCCTCATAAGAACAAGTTGTCTATACAGCGGAACAGAGCTGTGTCTTCCCTCGAAAAAACACCCGTAAGATCCAGTTTTTTGGGAAATTCGATTCCTCTCAATTTACTAAAAGTATTGATTCTAGACGGCTAAAAACGTCACTGTTAACTATTTGAGTCCCTTCTCTAATGCCAGCCAGGAACCAATAATGTGATTCGGCCTTAGTTCTGTCAATAAATTTCTCTCCAGGTGACTGAGTGAGAAACCTGCAACTTGATTTGCCTTTAAACATACATCATGGAGGAAACGGTCTTGAGCAAAAGGTATAGAGGAAAGGAGTGGGAAAAATTCCCTCAGTCTGAGGTGCAGGTAGAAGAATACCTTCTTCTGAACATCCAGAGTAAATGTTTTGATTTTTATGAAAATTTTTCTTTGAACCAATTCACAGTCGATTCCATTCGATAGATAATTTTTTTCTCTTCAGAGTCACTAAAAACCTGCAAAAATGAATTTCGGGGCTGTTAGGTCGGTTTTTTGATTCCACGCCACTTATAATTTATTTAAAAATATTAATTATTCGAGGCCTTAGTTTGCTGAATGTAGTTTCCAGAGTAATCATTGAAATAATATTGAATATAATAACGTATCACGATTTTATTTGCGGATTACAACAAGATGGCTGAATGTAATCTTGTTCAAGGTGAGAAACTGAAACTTACTTAGTGTTTACTTGTCAATGCAGACGCGCAGGGCACGACACATGGTGGAATATTTGAAAGCGTCTGTCTTAAAACTGTTTGTCATTAAGGGAATGATAAACAAAGTGAAAATTCTTCAAATAATTATTTATGTAGCCTCCATTATCACCTTTTCGGAACATGTCAGATCTCTGAAAATTTTGAAATTAAAAAAAAAAGTATCTCGACTAGAGTTCGGTCGGCTCTCAACCATAGAATCTAATTAGAGTTGGCTCAGCTAGTAACTAGGCAGCTTCTGGTCGGTAGATTTGGGGAAAAATATTGCTCTGTTGGCTAACGACTAGTTCCCGACCATAGGCACCAGATGTAGCTCAGCCGGGATCTTACTAGAAACCTTCTTGCAGTGGGTCCACTCCCAAAAATTTTTGCAGAAAATCCAGCTGGTCAAATTACATCAGGATACACTGCTCTGGTCCGTCAGAGGGCCCACTTTGTTTTTTGCCGCTGTGTCATCAGTAGCATAATTTTTCCTGAGTAATAAATCCTTCCATTTTCAGCTTTTCAAAGAATATGAAAACATCACGAGCCAGATGTCCAAGATTTACTCTACAGCAAAAATTTGCAGGTATAAAAATCCGAAAAAGTGCGATTTACCTTTAGAACCAAAACTCGTCAAGTTGATGGCATCAAGTAGAGATCCTAAGCATCTAGAGCATAATTGGCTCGAATGGCGTGAAAAGGTTGCAAAAAAGATAAAGCCCTTTTTCCCTAGATATGTTGAACTAGGTAACATCGCTGCACAGTTGGATAACTTTACTGACAAATCTGCATTTTGGTTAAAGGAATATGAAGCGACAGACTTCCAGGAGCAGATCGGTGAGTGGATTGAGAAATTCTTCTTAGATTATTGAAATTCGTGGTCAACTTACAGAAAAATAAAGTATAATAAACAGTTGCATATCATTCTGTTCATCAGCTCCAGGTGATAAAGATCCACTTTTGAGGATCCAAGAACAATTTGTACACTATTCATTTGTGTTGAGTGTCAGTTGCTCAATTTTATGATTGCCATATGACCGACTACATATTATCTCTAAATTAAAGTTCCCTTTTCTCTCTTGCAACAGGAAACTCTCCTGCTATCAACTCAATCATTTCAAGTCAAAAAAATAAAGCAGATATCCTAATGCTCAGATTTGAATATGCATTTAGACATTGCAGACGATCATGACTTATTGCGTTGTGACATATAACACATCAAAATTGAAGATTCTTTGAGGCAATGGTTCTTCAGAAATAGATCATTTTTATTGGGTATTTGCTGAACCGATAAGGATCTTGAATTTGTATAAAAGCGTTGCATATCATTCTGATACAGTTTCGGGATTTAATTAATCAGCTAATATGGAAGGAATTTTTAATAAGTTAATCAAAAATTGTTTTTAAGAAACTCTCTGGCAGGATATAAGGCCTCTCTATTTGCAACTCCATGCCTACGTACGAGCTCAATTGAGGAAAAAGTATGGGGCTATTGTCTCTAAAGATGGACCGATTCCAGCTCATTTAGTTGGCGAAATGAATGCTCAAAATTGGGAAGCCATTGCGAATTTTACTCTTCCTTTCCCAAAGAAAGGACTACCAGATCCAACTCCCGCTATAGTTAAAAAAGGTATACCAATTTTTTTAAAGAGATTTATACAGAAGGTTTCATTTGTCTTCTTGTCTTTTTTGCTGAAATATTCCTATGAGATTTTTTTACTCTTGCAGGACTGAATCCCCAAAAAATGTTCAAGCTAACAGAGTCCTGTTTTGTATCCATGAATATGAGTGCAATGCCTGAACTTTTCTGGAAGAACTCGATTCTAGAAAAACCAAAAAATCGGGAAATAGTTTGTCAGGCTAATTCTTGGGACTTTTACGATGGTAAAGATTTCAGAATTAAAGAGTGCACCAATATTGATGCCCATTCCTTTACGATTGCTCACCATGAAATGAGTCACATCCAGTACTTTATGGGATACAAAGATCAACCTGCGATTTATAAAGATGGTCCAAACCCAGGATTCCATGAAGCAATTGCAGATTTAATATATTTGAGTGTTTCCACACCTGCTCACCTGCAGAAAATAAAACTTCTGGAAAACTATACCAAAGATGATGAAACTTCTCTGAATCATTTGTATCTAAAAGGACTGGTGAAGATTGCCCAGCTTCCTTTTGCTTACATCATAGACTTGTGGAGGTGGGAAATATTCAGGGGCAAGATCAAGCCTGATCAGTACAACTGTTACTGGTATGGAATTCTTCAATAGCTCCTTTGGTGGTGGCTTCGTTCTTCTGCATGATCATAGTTTATTGGGACTGTCGTTAAAAATGTACACACACACACACACACTTATGATGATTTGGCTGCTTGTTTTGGACGTGATTTTATGCATACGAAAAGACACTCTCGCATTTGGTTGGTTGAAGAGTTCGTTTTATTAATGCTATTTTAATTTACCCAAAGTTCTTATCCCCGTGTAATTATTCTAGACCCAGAGAGGAGAAGACAATTGAAAATGCGAGAATTTGTAATAATCGATTTATTTCAAACACATAAATACAATCGCTCAGTCTTTTGGTATTTGTTCGAGGTACAATTTTCCGTGTGCGTGGCTCTAACGTCAATTCTTGTGGTTCAGTCTTCTTATTAGAGAGTACAATCTTACGTCTGAAATACTACGTCGAACATTCTACGGGCTTCGCTGCCCTCCACAGCTCTCCGGAGCGTGATTCAGCGTACCCAGATTAGCTAGTGTGAATCAAGAATGTCTGGAGCTGTAACAGCGTGCCCAGGTAGAACTAGAGTAAACCAAAAGGGTCTGGAGCTTGTAAGAGCATGTCCAGAGCAGAAATCAAAAGGAGACTGGAGCCTGTAATAGCGCGCCCAAAGTATAGCCCTGAAAAAGTGGTCTGGAACCTGTTGCAGTGTACCCAGGGTATAACTAAAATTAGAAAACAGAGTCTGGAGCCTGGCGCAGCGTAAACAGAGTACGGCACTGAAAGAAAGGGTTTCTGGAGCCTGTTGCAGCGTGCTCAGGGTTAGTATGGAGATGAATCAAAACAAAATAATAAATGCAGATAACAAAATCAATAAAAATAACAGTGGCATATCATCAAGAATAAATATCTGGAGCCAGAGCCAGTGCAGCCCAGATTTCATAAAATAAATAAATCGGTTCGAATGTGTGGAGCCTGAGACAGCGTACTCAGACCGTATTAAACAAACAAATCAGTTCAAATGTCTGGAGCCTGATACAGCATGCCCAGATTGCATAAAACAAATAAATCAATGTCTGAAGCCTGAGGCAGCGTACTTAGATCGTATTAACAAAGAAAAATAGCAATTTTAACTTAAGCCTGATTAAGCGTACCCAGTCAGCTGAAAAAAGAGTATTAGTTCAAAACAACGGACATTGAGCCTTCAACGAGAGAGCCAGAAGCTTCTCGAATGTCTCTTCCGGTTGTGGACTTCGGTTTCCCGTCGTCCACCGGGAGTGCCATATTCGGGTCTTGTACGCCTTCTTATGCCGTTTACGCACACGGCTGGTTGCGGGAGAGAGGGTCCTGCGCACCTGATGTCGCTTGCTCGGGCCTATCCCTACCGTGTCTCGCCTTCCGGGTGGCTACCTATTCGTCGTATTTTCCCCGTGTGATCGTTTGGCCTTACCTCAGGCGTTCGTCGGAAATGAGTCCTTTCCATGGTATTTGCGTTTATACTTCAAATAATGAATAACACAGGGATAATTACGTCGCTTTAAAGACGATTGACACTTTGTGACAATAGATATGCAGTCAGAAGAGTTTCGGGCGATGAATCCCATCGATAAATGAGTCCTCAAAATGCTAGAGGCGTGACTGATCTTAAGAAGAAGAAGTCGCGAGATACAATGCGTGTAAGGAAGCTATATAGTTGATCTTATATTTATGATAGAACGAAACAGCGTGCCGAACAATATGAGTGTGTGTCTCCAAGATTATAATGGCATTGAAAGGAAGTGAGAATCAGTAGGCTTTTGTTTTTAGGATACTGCTCTCCGGTTGATGGGGATAGTGAGGATATGAACAATAATTATTGGGGTCGTTGGATGATCAGTAGGTACTTGCGATCCTAGTCAAAGAATCATTTTATTCGAAGGTATGAATGATAAGTCAAGTGTGCAAAGCGGAAATACTGACAGGGTTCTTAGTTTTTCAGAAGGCTCAAAAGCAAATGGTAACGGTGACAAAATTATGAGCTCATGCTTGGAGAAAAGCTTTCTTATCACAAGTTCTTGATTACGATGTTGAATGATCTACATTTTTATTCAGTGCAGAGGCAAAAGTCACAATATGATTGACTTTGTCTTGGCGGATAAGAGGCAAAGAGAACTTGTGAAAGATACAAGGGCTATGAGAGGTTCTCGATGCCAAAAGAATTTATACCTGGGGGCTCCAAGAATATTTATTTTTCGAGAATGGGAAGAAGACGGAATTAGGCAATGAAAATGTGGAGCGTTTGTGAGTATTACTATGGGATAGCATCTAAAAGAGTGTATCTCGAATGTGCAGCGTTAGAAAAGGAGATTGGAGATTCTTGACGAGACAATGAAAACCGCATTGCTGTCAAAAAGTTGAAGTTGAGTAAGCCTACTCAAGAAAGTCTTGACGATGCGGAAAAGAGTAGATTAGAAGACGAGGATAGGAATCAAAACAAGGGCAGCTAAGATACTAGTAAAAACAGAAATAGTCCCGAGGGGCTATTCACTGAAGAAATCTCATAACGACCGTCGACTTACTTCACCGAAATCCTTGGGTCGTTCCTCTAGTTAGTATACCTAACATGAATTTGCAGTAAATAGACCCTCGAAAAGTCCTGAAATCTCAAAATTTAGAAGTCACTAGCTCTGATCGCTGAAGTGATGTTAGCTGACGGTCAGTAAAAAGAAGAATCGAATGAGTGCGACTTCATGCAGTTAGTCGAATCGAATTGTACAGGCTGTCAGAGTGTCTTGAACGCGTGTTTAGGTTCAAAGAAACACCAGGGTTTCAAGGTAATGATTACCAACATCCAGTAAAATTTGTTGCAGGTAATCTTTACTCGAAAAATCCGGGTGGCGAATACTTTTACTAGTTTTTTTTGCACATGATTAGATCGTTATTGTAGAATCAGTCAGTCATTGGTAGATTCCCTACTGGCATGAAGAATATGAGTCCTCGAATGAACCGGAATAAAACAAAAAATTGGGTGTTTAAAAGAAGAGGTGACAATAATATGCAACACTGCCCTTGACGAATAGAGAATAGAATTTCCGAGAAGGTTTCGCACTTCTCGGTATTGTGGGGTTTCTGATGTTGGTGAAGTTGACGAGATATTGTTGTCACCATTTACCCACTAAGAAACCACCATCTTCTTCTTGGCATTATTCCTCCGCGAATCGCTTTCGCATTAATCTAGGGGGTGCTGTTTTCTCGCCCGCTAAGGCTCCAGCTGGTTTCTATTTGTTTCAGCCTTCCTTGTCCCGAACACGATGTACGCATTGTCCTCAGTAGTGCGATAATTTTGCGCATCGGGCTCGTCGGCTTTTGACATCCTGCTTGGGCACGGTTGAATCTTCCGGAACCTCTGAGTGTGAACCACTGCCAGCTCGATTCATTTCGAAAGTTCCTTAGGCTTATGCTTTTTCGTTCCTTACCGGAACACACTGCACTTCGCAGTTTCTGAAACGTGGTCTTCCCAAGAACCATCCTTCTTTGGGGTGCTGAGGTAATAGTGCGGAGCAGTTGTGCACTCCACAGACCTGTGTCCCTCTTTGCCACATCTCCAACAGTATTCCTTCCTGTCAGGACCTTTGCAGGCCACTGATATGTGGCCGTAGCCTTGGTAGAGGTAGCACATGGTTGCTTTGACCTTCTTCCTTACGAGGCAGGACACCCACTCAACTTTTAGCCAGCCTGTCCGCAGTAGCCTCTTATCCCCCTCCTCGTTCACGTCAACGAAGCTCTCAGGTTTCCCCTAACGACCTTCTTCGCAAGGCTCACCTTATATCTGGTTGGCCCGAATTAATTTTTTAGGGCCTTTTCCACCTCTTTCTTGCCCGTCGGAGGTTCCAAGTCGAGAATCTCGACCTCAACTCGAGGAACAAGCTCTCGCACGTTCCCCTTGTTGCCGTCTACTCCATTGATAGCAGACGACAGTTTCTCCCTGCCCTCTGCTTCACTTCCGACCTCTATCAGGATCCCTCCGTCCCGCGTCTGCCGTATTCCCTTGAGTTTTAGGCCAAGGTTTTCTGGCTACACAGCTATCTGGATCCTATGCAGCACACTAGCGTAGCTAAATTTCTCGGCGGTCTGATGAGCACCGACTCAGGTCGTGCTTGTTTGGATGTCCTCCCCTCTTTCGTTATTTTTGGCCTTTTTGCCGGCTTTGCCACTTTTAAAGAACTCAAAACTACAGGCGTGCACCTTTCCGCCCGAGTTCTCATCTTCTTTTGCGCAGGTCTCACTGCGCTCATGTCCGGGGTCTGTCGGCTGGGTCTCTTGGCCTCTTCCCTTTGGTGGAGGCTGGGAATTTCCCGGCATCTGCTACCGCCTAAGTCCACTTTTCCACATTTTCGCCATTGTCTTCTTTGCAGACAGCTTCGTGTTTTGGACCTTCAATTCGAAAATCTTCTTGCCCATTTCTTGGCCAAGACGAGATTCGAAGTCCGCTGTCCAGCAGTCTGTGTATAGCACACTGTCTTTCACCTTGTCGGGAACAGCAAGTGCTTCGTCAAGGCCCTTTTCGATTTGCGGGTGCATATGACGTTTTGTCCCTCAAAAATCCTCTATTTTAATAAGGATGCTGTCCAGCTTTGCTATGTAGCTTTGACTCTGCTTCATACTTTCATTCATTTCGAACATGAAGAATCCGACATCAGTCCTCGAAGCTAGGTTCCGTTTCTCCGTAACATTCAGCTCTCTTCCGAATTACTCCTCACACAGACTTCACAGACTATTTTCATGTATTTGGCTCCCCCCAAAATCCATGGAACCGGCGCTGGCCACACGGGCTTTTACCTTCCTTGCGGTATTTTGTTGGAAATACACTTACTCATCGTTGATTTGTTTATCGGGGTTTCTCCCTCTAGCTAGTTTTTGTCCACCTCGGGTATTTGATTTCCTCAGTACCACCCGTGTCTGGGAGGCATGCTCATATCCGCAACCTGGAGAGGCGCCCGATGGGAGACTAGCAAACATCACACGGGAAAAGCTTGGAGCTTCATGCACACATAGTTGCGTACATTAAGACATCGACGCGTCTCTGGAAAATCAGATTTACTATCTCATCCGGGAAACATCGTGTGACAACTATCAGCAACATCTACTTGAGTAGCGTCTTTCAGGGTGACACATTGAGCTCTCCCTCCTTCTGCATCACATTCTCGCCACTATCTCCTTCACTACGTATTTTTCGTAAAACCCTCGCAGCGGGCCTAATAATCATGAGCATAAGGTCACTCACATATATTTAGCGGATGACTTGAAGATCTATTATTCTAGAATAGATCATTTCAAGCTTAGCCTGAGGATCTTAAAGAGGCCCACTCGAGAGGTTGTTATAAGCTTCTAATAAGAAAAGTGTGGAAGACAAACTGGTTTACTTGAGGACCCTTGGCCCGTGAAGAGAAATTACAATAGACACTTTGGCTCGAGAGGAACCAAGCCACACCTAGGCATGCCTGAGAGCATGGTCTTTGTAATAATAGACTGATAATTAAGATATTAAATCGCAAGGTAAAAGGTAGCTCAGCAAGGAATAAACCAAAGGTGGAATGATTGAAACGTGTTTATAAAACTGAAGAAAAGAGGATGCAAGGGAAGCATAAGAAGTATGAAAGGCAAGAAATGTGTGAATGATAATAGTTTAAAAGAAAAGTTGAATGAGCAACACGTGATGAAATCAAGATCTCTCTCATACACGTCCCTTGCTCATATTTACCAGATACATTTCTAGATCCTCAGTAGTACAGCAAAGCTATAATCGAACGAGTTGAGCTTACCCTGGGAGAAAGTGGGTCTGATACTATAATAATAATATAAAAACGATCTGCTTAATTGGAATGAATTTGCAGGTGGAAATTGGCAGAAAAATACCAAGGAATAGAGCCTCCAGTTAGTAGAACAGAGGAAGATTTTGATCCAGCAGGCAAATATCACGTAATTTCGGACGTGGAATTTTTGAGATACTATGTCAGTTTTGTCGTCCAGTTCCAATTTTATAGATCGTTGTGCATTGTAGCTAAAGAATATGATCCAGAAGATCCAGAGACAAAACCCCTTCACGAATGCGATATAACTGAGAGTAAGGAAGCAGGGAATCTTATGATGTAAGTGTCAATTCATATCAAGTTTTTTTTTCTAAAATAAAACCAAAAAATTATATTCGAGAATTTGTATTCCAGATCCATGTTCAAGATGGGTGCCTCTAAACCATGGCAAGATGCTATGGAGGTCTTAACAGGACAAAGAAAAATGAGCAGCTCTGGTCTTTTGGACTATTTTAAACCTCTTTTAAATTGGCTTACTGCAGAAAATAAGAAAATGAATGAATATATTGGATGGAAAAATACAAAAAAACGTACGTACATAAAAGTATTTGTGGAATCTTCATTGTAAAATTTTAGAACTTCTATTATAGATTATGTCCTAACTATTTGACAAATAGATTTTGAGAAGGTAGATTCTTTTTAAGCTGCGTGAAGATACGGAGAGAAGTTTGATAATATTTATGATTTTCAGTTTGAGACGTATGTTTTTAGGCCTAATACTTATGGTTTTGGTCTATACGCTTTTAACTTGCTTTTTCAAATGCATCTCGATATACTTATTAGATATATGTTGTCGAGATATACAAAAATGTCTCGTATGAGGGCTCAAAATAAACATTTAAAATCAAAGAACAGATATTCATGGTCCTCTCCCTCATTCAGTCACTGATGGTCTCAGTTTTTGCAACGTATCCGTTTCTGCTGTAGGACTGAAAATTACTGACGTGCAAATCGGCTCATCAAAAGGTGAACACAGTTCTGTAAGACTTGTTTCTGCGAGGTTGTACAGAAACTTGAGCAATCCTTCGCGAAACTCGGACCAATTATAACTGCGAAAATTTCACGTCACGAGAGTCATTGCAGTATTCATAAATTGTACATGTCTCGTAAATTTGTACTATTCTTGTGCCCTCAAAGAAGAAGAACGGATAAGTTCCCTCCTTTTCGCTGAAGGATGCGTGGCACTAGAGAGTGGTGTCACCAATGTTGTCACTAGGATACCACGTCACCTCCGAAAGTATATGCTCCTAGAGCGGACGTTACCTTCGTATACGGGGCTCTGCGGGGATGGACAATCCCTTTCCTAGCTACGCGTAGGAACAACTATGCCGAACCAAACTTAAATCCAGTTGTCAATGCCGTTTAGAATGATCGAACGCGCAGAGCACCCGATGATGGTTCGGCAAGTGTTGCTTCGATGCCGGTACTGTCCAGAAACACCCAGAGCTCTCGCACCTTTCACAGCAAGTGTTAAGAAACTATGCCGTAAACCTTTCGCAAATAAAAGATGTATGCAGAGCGCTTTCTCAACAACTGAAAGAACAAGCCGCTACTGAAAATCAGGAAAGTGGCACTAAGACTAACTGCTGGAACAAGGCTTCCCTTAAGAGGTGATCGTGTTTTGAGGATAAGGAGAAACATCAACATTCTGGTTCCTCCCAAGCCCTACGATCTGGCTGAAATGAATGTTACCCTTCGCGAGGATCTCTCAAAGGATTCCGATCAGTTCAGTTTATGATGCAGCGAAAGATTTAGCAATTTCGAATCATAGGTCCAAACCAAAGATTGATGAAAAGACTAGAAAACGCTTGTATCATCTAAACAAGAAGGTTGTCTGGGAAAGACAAAACTCGCCTCGTATGCAGCGTGTGATAGACTCTAAAAAAAGCGATAGGTCTTTTACGAAGGAGGTCCGAAAGTTCGCTCATGAAATGAGGATTCATCATCACACATTGGAAATCTCAAAGCTGATGACCATTAAGCAACACATTGTTGATAAAATACTTGTACTATCTGACGCAAGGAGGAGAATTAGAAAGAGCCTGGGATGGATCAGGGAAAATAAAATGTTTTCGATGACCGATCGCGCCTCTTCAGTGATATACTTGTTTTTGTCCAGAACCCAACAAAGTCCGAAAAAGTCAAGACATTTTCGAGAAAGATTCACGAAGTTAAACATGCATTGGATGAAGGTTCAAAGAACATCGTTTGTTCCAAGGAACTGTGCAAACACCTCAAAAAATCCGAGAAGTAATGCCCAACTATCACTGCTAAGGAGGTGAAGAAAGCATCCAGAGGCACGAAGAACTTCTCTGACACTGGTCCACATTGTATCTTTCCTAAACACGTTGTATAAGATCGTCACATCTATTCTGTATAACAGGACTGTGTGGATGATTGGACCTGTATCGAAAGAGATTAAATGCTTCTTTGGAAGTCCAGATTTACTTTTACTTCTGGAAAACATCATGTGACAACCAACAGCGTCACTCATATATTTTATATGGATGACCTAATGATCTTTGTTTCTGGAAAGAACATCTCGTTGATTCTCTTGGTATCGTCGAAGGGTACATACGAGAAATCAGTATGGACTTTGGATCAGATGAGTGTGCAAAGATTCATCTGAAATGTGGACCAATAGCAGGTATAGATAGGGACCCTGAGCTAGTGGACGGGAGTGCTATCAGACAGCTCAGCGCTGGAGGAACCTACAAATACCTGGGCGTACCTGAGAGCCACATTCAGAATACAACAACAGTAAAAGAGGTTCTCCGAAGCAGATACAAGCACCTTCTTCGACGGATTTGATCGTCTGACCTGTCGTCGTTAAATAAGGTATTTGCGACTAACAGGCTTGCCGTCCCAATTCTACTCTATCTGTTTGGGATAGTTCCATGAGAAAAGAATGAGCATATCAACTCGTCTGTTCTACTGGAACAAACATTTTCCGACATTAGTCCCTATCCAACGGTGCTCTTAGAGTTGAGACGCCTTCACTGTTCAGTAACCTTGAAGCCATACCCGTGTACCAGAAATATGTCGTGGCACTTGCTGGATGGATGCGGAGAGCAGTCATACATGTGAAAAAGTCGCGCATGTAGTCACTCTTCTCACAGTCATGTGAAGTTACGCTTCGCATGGAGAAAATTTCTGATCTTAACATGTATAGCCTTCAGCACTCGTTTTTGACGTAGCATACTTCCAACTATTCTCTGGATGCGATTTCTTTCTGAAACAGTTACTATAAGAATTATTGTTGAACAAGCGATCCCCTTACTAACAGCTTTCCTATGTATAATTGTATATTGAAAAGCTGCAATATTTATTACACATTCAAAAACTTTGTGCCGATGTTTTAGTTTGCCGCCGCACCAACAAAGATTAAATGGATTCTTTAGGGTGAGATGCACACCATTTAATACAGAGAATGTTCGCATGATTCCCGGAGTGCCAGCTGAAACTCCTATACATTTAGAAGTTCTGGATTTACCATCATTGGATGATGCGACAGTGCTTATCTTATTGGTCTAATATGTGATACACAAGACTATCAGATTCAAAAAAATTTGATAACTAATCTTCAGGATCCATTGACGCAGTGACATGGTATAGCTTTGGATGTGAGCAAATCTTAAGCCACTTTAACTTCGGATTCAGTTGATCTATCCCTATCTATTCCTGCCCGTAACCAAGGAATTCACACGCGTCAGCTAATGCACATGCGTACTTGGAGTTGTGTTAATACACCCAGAGTGTTAATACACTCAGAGCACAGGCAGAGTCCAGAACAATCAATTTTGAATTTGGAAATAAAAAAATTTATTTGTACCAACGGTAGTATCTGCGGCGTTATTCTCGACTTTTAGAACCTTGTACGTTAGGCACGGACAGGCGCAGATGCTCGAATAAGTTACCATTCGTGATTCTTGTTTACTTATGCTTATTGAGTCGCAAAAATTATATATACAGCGCAAAGAATTATTCCCCTTTCTTTGTTTGAAATATACAAATAGTGAATGAGGCCAATAAAAAGTAAAAATAGTATTTTGCGCCACAATATTCGATAATGAACAATAGTCAGCTGTTGTCAAAAGGACGTCAGCTGAGCCTGTATCACAATATTTTCACACCTCGCAGTGGTTTCTGAGAATTTTCCATCGACATATTCCAAAAGAAGGGTAGGCACTTCTTATCCAAAAATTGAGAAAAGGAATTATTGGATAATGCTGTAATGAATAATTATACTAGCGTATAGAATATCATATAACGTAGGGCGTAATTGTCAAATCTGCATTCGAAACGATGTTAAATTTGTTAACCCTGCCAGTCAGGTACGCTACCTGGCGATCGACTGGTGGAAGTTACAGTTTTTAGACTGGCTTGCTAGCGTGGCTTCAAGAGTTATTTTGCGTCTTCGCTCTAAGCCGAAATTGGCTTGGAAGACTGCGCGCATGCGTCACGCGCCTCGCACGACTGCGATCGTCCAATGCTGAATAAATATACTTTCCTTGATAGTAGAGGTAAACTCTATGATTGCCCTCCTGTTTTCGCGAAGGAAAACGGCCGATTTCCCTCCTGTTTTGTGAATAGAGGGTGCTTCGTCCCCTCGACCATTAACCAGAGGCCTCGCCCCCTGAGCCCCCACTGCCCCCCCCCCTGTCTTTGGCTCCATTTTCGCTTTCCCCTCTTTCTTTGTCTG
>WSXT02140355.1:0-10492 GCA_011762715.2 Neuroterus valhalla
TCCCTGCTCGGAACGGCCACTATTTCGGAGTCAGGACGGCGCTCGTATCAACGCTTCGAAACCATCCGCATTTGCTTCCGTCATCGATACGGCTACAACTAAACGAGCATCAACGGTGTCATGACTCCTGTGACCAGGCGCGTCTTGTATTTTTTTGCGTGTAGTTTGTCCGTAGGCAGGTCAAAATACAAAAAAAAATCTACCTAATTTCTGTTCATTTCTTGTATAATTCTGAAACTTTTATAGGCAAATTTCATGTCGCTGAAATTGAAAAAATTCGTAGACTTCAAATATATGAATTTCTTACGCGCTCAGTAGTTTTCGACTTTTATAGGCCAACAATATTTTATTGAACCATAGAAATGTGTGAATTCCAAATTCATTATTCTTACGTCTTTACTTTCAAAGTAGGAAGAATTTATCTTCCGTATTTTGACCTGCCTATGGACGAATTACATGCAAAAGAAATGAGTCATATAAATTACAATTGATGTTGCATTAAAAATGTGAGGCAAGTATTTCTACTAGAGTAATGGTTTTTGTGTTAATGATAATCAACCCCACTAATAGAAATTCCAATAGAAAATTCGGTAAATGAGAATTTGATGGAAGATGACAATTTATTCATTGAAACAATTATTTATTCCATTTGAAAAAATGGTGAATATCAATTTCTAATCTATAATAAGCGTCCCTAGTAGAAATTGTAGTTAAAATGCTACAAAATGCAAATTTAGAAAGTGACGGTAATATACTTATATAAACAACAGTATATTTATTTGAACAATTATTTATTTATAAAAAATGATCAAATTTCGAATTTCAATCTGAAATAAGCGCCCTTGATCGAAATTCCATTTATAAAGGCTGAAAAATGCAAATTTGATAAGTGATGGAAATTTATTAATTGGAAAAATTGTTTATTTATTAATGAAAAATGTAGGATTATTGATAAATCGATCATTTATAAGAATATGCATCAATATCATTTGACTTGAAAACTTATGTGTGAGAAAATGGTCGAAGTTTGGTTCCGCTGTGCGATTTAGTCACTGAATGGGTAAAAGGTACACTTTGCCAGGTCATAACTCGTGACCTATTGAGGATAGGAACATTTTTTTCGAAATTACGCAGAATTAAGTCCTTTTTATTTATCTTCCTTCAATTTCCTCGAGTGACATTCTTCAAACGAGTGACATTCAAAAAACACGAATTTTCATCTGAGTTAGCACCTGCCAAATTTTATCTAGTTCATTTTTGATAAGAACATGTTTACCCCATAGATGCACAGAAAAGCGACAATACACGGCCATGTGATATTTTTCACCTTTTTCAAGAAAGATTTCCATGTTCCGGGAAAAAATTCTTGTCACAGAATATGACCCCTTAATAGGGACCCCCAAATGAAGAACTTGAAAAAAAAACCCCCAAAGATTACCACACAAAACTACCAGATACCTGGACTATTATTTTACTTGAGGATCGAAATTTTTTCTCCTGCTGTTTTTTGATTCAAAATTCAAGAGTTTCTGGTTTGAATATCAACACTTACATTTTATTTCAATAACTTACTGTGTTATATCGATGGGTTCGGTTTTTCAGGTCAAAGTTTTACAACATACTTTGTTAGAAAAATAATTCATTGGGATGTCTTTGTATCTCTTTGATCAACAATTGGGCTATTTTGTTCAGGAAATGTTTTTTTTCGTTTTTTTTTCGCATTTCAAATTACATCAAAGTACTTGATACATTATTACGGTCCTGGCCTTTAGCAGTATACACGCCGAACGAGATTATCACTCGCTTGTGGAAAGTGTACACCTTTACCGTACAAGTCACTGTCTCAATCTGCCGAGAAAAGACTGGTTAAAAATTGAGAAGAGGGAGAGGATTTGGCATTGCGTTAGTTACTCTCCAACAATGACTGCGGATAAAAATCTACTGGTTCAAAATACTCCAAAAACTTCTAGCAGTTCAGCAACAGCTGATAATGTTGACAAGACATCAGGAGCAGCACCTGCTGCTCTGGTGCCTGGAGGTGAGACAGATATTGTTGACGCGGTGACAATATGTCAGGAAGCGGATCTGTTGCAGATAAGAGCGTTGCTCGAGTCATTCAAAACAGACCAAGTCACCTGTAAAAATTCCCTTGACGCTTCTATCAAGGGTTTGAGAGATGACATGATAAATAACACTAAGCGCATCTGCGTACTAGAGGAAAGTACTGCATCTAATGTGACGGCTGTCAATAATCTTCTCACAACGTCAAAGGCTTCGGAGAATCGACAAATTTGGCTCTAATCTGAAGTGGCGGCTTCCAATCTAGTATTCTAGTAATAATCTAGAGCAAGCAGCCCTCTGCAAAACTTTAGAGATCCCTGGTCTACGAAAAAGGAGGGGGAGGATCAATCTGCCATGTTTTGCCAAATTGCCTCTACCTTGGGGGTATCCACAAATCAAAATGATGTGCTTCCGCTTATTTACAACGATCTACAAATTATAGTCATCCTCACTCCTCGCTCCTGCAGTTTGTAAAAGTGACCTTGAACTATCAAGCTGCTTATCAAAACTCACTTGAGCTGAGTAATAAGAAGCGTGGTTTATCGCTGACCCAGTCTAATCGCTACATCAACAGTACTGCATTGAATTTAAAAAGGACTAACAAAAGCAAATACTTGTTGGTCGCAAGGGTTACAGATTTTCTGCCTTAAATCTGATGTTGCGCCAAGAATTTTCCTTTCCCATGGTAGAAATCTAGACGCTCTTAGGTTAATTATGACGTTGAAGGAGAACATTACAATTCGCGATTTTGAGGATTACATGGGCACCAGGATCCTCATCAGTGACCCAAAAAACACAATATAACATAGTTTGGAGATCCATCTCTAGCCGACATACCAGCTGGATGATTCAAAAGTGTACTTGATCTTCAGATAACCTCCAAATGACTCCTAGAGGTCTTGTCGGTGAAGGGTTCTGTGTTTGGACGTGCAATTTACTGTTTTGTCGAAATCGGGGGTCAAAAAAACTATTTTTAGTGAATTAGGGGCTTGATCTTCATTTAACCCTGAGCAAGACATGATAAGGTCACATAGACACCGTGATCGTGATCAGTAATCGAAAATGATTCAGCTATCATAACTTACGTCATTAAGACGTACTTATTATTCCATCATTCTCGTATCTCCTCTTACGTTTTCTCACGCCATTTGAGTCGAGTTGTCGACTCTCTTTTCCAAATTCCACTTGAGAATCAATAATATTCAATTGAGGTTTTTGACATTATTGATAAAACTTTCCGACAATTTTTGGGAGAGAACTTAAAATAATTGAAAAGACTTGAAAATATAAAACCTTGGCTTCGTTATCTTATATAAGCATATGAGCACATGTTCGTTTTAGGCTTCACACTTGTTCTTATATACAATAATTGTACGATGAAAAGAACTAAACCTAAATGAAGTTCAATCGTAATTATACGACCGCCTTGTTTCGGAGGGATTACTTTTGTAGTACCGCTACTTTCTGCTGTCTGTCACAATCTTCAGAGCCAAAAATTCCCTGTAGCTCCCTGACTATGTTCGCGTCCATGAACTTTATTGTTTCAGAGCTTTTGTTAGAAAATTGTCCAAAGTATGCTTGAAGATGACTCAAAACGAAACAAACAAACAAACAGAAAGTGGGAGGGAAATTATTATTAGATGGGGAGGGAGTAATCCCTTCGATACGAGGCGGTCTTATAATTATGATTGAACTTCACTTAGGTAAGTTCGTTTAATCGGACAATTATACTTCCCGCCTCGCTTCTCGAGATTATTATATAGATGTTCGGAGACGACAATTTTCTGTGTACCATTTTATTAAAAAATTCACATCAAGAATGGTACAAAACTAACAGTTATTTCTTAGTACCGCATTACAAAAAATATCGTTTGATGCGGTGATTGTTCGATTATAGAAACGCTTAAAACACTGATGATTTTGAAGAGTAGTCCACTGTATTCCTTGTCGTGTTTATATCTAGCCCATTCTTAAAGGAAATCAAAGAAGCAGCATGTCTGCTGCTGTGTGCCGTTAAGCTCTTGTCAATACTACATTAAGAAAGAAATGATTCTATCGACAGACTAAGTGTCTGCGAGCCTACCGCTTTATGAGGCTTTTTAGTAGAAAAAAATAGTTCCTTTGAATCCTTTCTCAATTTGCTTGTAACATTTAAATAATGCTGAAGTGTTATCGCTAGGCAAAGTTCTGGTTTCTCCCCAAAGAATGGTAAAATCAAGCGTGATTGATAGCTTCCTACTTTAGAAGTTTTAATGAGAGCATAAATTCTGATTTCAGCTCCTTCTGTCGAAAAGTTGATCTTATTAATGTCGATACGTGAGAAGGTTTGAACTCGGTGTCCCGTTTCCAGAGCTAGGAAAGTTAACAACTTCTCAGTCACCTGTTGAAAAGTGAGCTAGTGAATTCTAAAATTGCGTTAGTCTCCTGACGAAAAGGTTTCATTCCTTTTTTGTTTCGAAATGCCCTTGAATTTTTCAGAGCACTGTTATACTTTCGATGTTTGCCTCCGACAATGACGTCAATAAAACATTGCTCGCTGACTCTGGAAGACATTTTCCTGCGTAGCTATCCCAGATAGCAGCCCTGCAGCCAGAGTAAGAGAATTTGCCAGAGGATGTTGTCGAGCTCTGCAAGGAGGCATAAGAATTGTTAGTTCTGGTTGAAGAACTAAAGGTTTGCCCATGAGCATGGATTAAAATGATGGGAACCAAGGCTGCGAGGTCCGCACAGGGACGATTAATATTCCATGTGCCTCATCTGTTGCAATTTTCCGCAACGTTCTTAATACCATTGAGAACGGAGGGAGGGCGTAAAGAATTCTATCTTTCCAGGAAATAGTAAAAGCGTCGATAGCTACCCGGTTGGGATTATTTTTCCATGAACAAAATAAATTGCATTTAGAATTTAGGTTTGTGGCGAATGAATCGATTTCAGGCCTAGGAAAATTTCCCAAAAATCTTTGAAACGCGTAATCAGCTAATTCCCATTCGGTATCGATGTTTTTGATTGTAGACTTTTTATCCGCATCTATATTATCCTTTGATGCGATATACGACGCATAAATCCAAATTTTCCGATCCTCGCACCTTTCCGAATTTTTTCTGCTAAGAGTATTCAAATGAGGATATTTAATTCCCCCCATTTTATAGATGATTGCAATGGCAGTCGTGTTATCAACCCGTGAGAGGATCTCACATTCGTAAGATAGTGATGCAAAAGTTTGAAGAGCCCAAAAGGCCGCTAGAAGTTCAAAAGAATAAACGTGCAATTTTTTCTCCTCTGCATTCCAAAATGCATGCGCTAATTCGTCTTTATAAAATGCACCCCACCCGGAAGTGGGAGCGTCAGAAAAAATCTCTTTCTCGAAGGAAACTGTCTTATAGGGCTTTTTGCTGGAAGTAACTTTTCATCCACTGATTTAAATCATAATATGAGGCAGTTGACAGAAACATCTTCTCGTCAAAATTTCCACTAGCTAATATCTAATCTAATTTAGCTCTTTCTTAATTTCTAAACTCTTATAGTACAACACTTTTTCCTCAGAAAAGAATTGTTAATAATAACAAGTTTCCCGTTTTTGCACTGGGAACCCTTGAGTCATTGTTGTTGAATTTACAAGGAATCCTCAAAATTCAGAAATCATGCTTGGATTTAAATTACTTCTCTCATAATTTATAAGAAATCCATAAATAAAAGGTCACCTGAATAGATAACTGATATCAGACCTTTACTCCTTAGGAAACTGGTTATTGGTTTCATAATCTTTGTAAAGACATGAGGACTAATATTGAGACCGGATGATAGGCGATGGAATTCATAAAGAATTCCTTCGAAAGAAAATCTCAAAAACTTTCTATATTTTTTATAGGGTGGTAAAAGGAAACAGGCATTCTATGGCAGGCATCTATGTGACTTATGGAACAATTTTTTGTCACCAGTTTCGATGCTGTTCGAAGGTCCTCGATTTCAAAATGAGGCACATCTACAAATTTATTAAGTTTCTCCAAATTAGAAACGAATCTTTTTAATCCATTCGCCTTTGTCACAAGAAAAAAGGATGATAAAAATTCTCCCTTTTCGGATATGCAGTGATTTATGGCTTTCGTTTCTAATAATGAATTTATTTCTGCCTGTAAGGCAATCAGCCTATCGTTTGTCCGACTTTGAGGTGGAGGTAAAAATGTTTGTCGAGGTTTCCGCAGAAACGGTATTTTATAACCTTTTACTCACTAAAGGACAAATTTATCAGAAGTTATATTCTTCCAAGCCTCAAAGAAGTGTTGTAATCTACCAGCTGAACATACACCTTCCTCGTCAAAGACAGCCATTCTTAGACATTTGTTCATGTATATAATAAACATCTAAGCGGACAAAACGCATCCTTGCCTTACGCCCTGCCTAATATCGAACCCATCGCTCAGTTGTCCATTTACTCTCACACTTGCTTCACTACCATTATATATTGTTTGTATTGCTTTCAGATGCCACCCAGTTGCTTCATATTCTTTTGGGACTTCCCATAGTTTAGCTCTATTTACCTTGTCGGAAGCTTTTTCCAGATCAACGAATGCACAGAAATTTTTGGTTACTCTTAGGCTTTCCTCTGTGATCTGTATCAAGCTGAATGTCTGATCCGCACATAATCTCCCTGGCATAGATCTACTTTGAACTTTCCAGATCCTTTACTTTGTTACTCCCATGACTTTACTAATAAGAATTTTGATAAATATTTTTTCCACAGTACTTAGAAAGCTAATTGCTCTATAATTATTACAGTCGCCTAGACCACCCATTCCCTTGTAGATTGGGACAATAATTGCCTCTCTTCAATCACTTGGAACATCGCTATTCACAGCACACATGTTCATCAATTCACACAGACACAAACAAGTTTCTGCCATACAACTAAGGAATTCCAGAGGAAATACCATCCTATCCAGCAGCCTTACCATTCTTTGGTGTTTCAATCACATAAATAATGTCGTCAATACCGATTCTGCTTCTTCCACCTACATTGGAATTGTCTAACGTATCCGTGTCAGTGTCACTGTGGTCGTGCTCTGCGACTGCTTCACCTTCATACAGTTTCTTGAAAAAATCCCGCATACAGTCTCTCACTTTGTCCGAATTCCATAGCATTTCACTGCTCTACATTTTTGTTGACCAATTCTGTCTTCCAATCATCTTTGTGATGCCCTATGTATTCATCCAGCTTTTCGCGGTATACCTTTTGTACTTCTGGTTTTTGAAAATTCTTTACTCAGACTCGCGTCTGTTTCGACTTTTTGATAATTTTTTTTCTCCTCCATCCTTGAACTAGGTTTATTTTTGAAACTATGAAATAGTGATCTGATCCGCATTCGGAACCTCTTATAACCCTTGTATTTTTCACAAGTCCTTTCAGTCTTTCGTCTGCCACAACAAAGTCGATCATACTATGGCTTTGCCTCTGCTCCAATTTATGTGATTCCTTGTCTACTCCTGATCAGATTTCGAGACCATTCTCTACCTTATTATTCTTACATCCCATTTTTTTTGTTTCCGGTACGTTTAAAATATCAAGCTTCCTTACGCGGATAGTATCCCGCGATTGCCTTCCCTTCAGATCATTTACACCTCTGGCATTCCACACACCCAGTCTCCACTTATCACCTGAAACTTTTCCAGGGGCACGCGGTCCGTTAATGAAAGTTGCAGTCCTGTCATCCGAGGCTATATTAGAGTTTGTATCATTCATTGTGTGAATTATCCACCTAAGCACTAACTTCAAGCGAGAAGATGTTCCGTAAATAAAGTCATGTCCAAACAAAGAGCTTTTTGTTATATAGTGGTGTATCAATCCATAACGTCAGTCACCACCAAACATCAGTCATTAAAAGAAGATATAGAAGGAAGGTTCAAAAACAAGTTACAAAAGGAAAGGGGTAGAAACAAATGAAGCCAGAACAAGGAGAAGTTATTATTGATTATGTTAAATACTGAGAAGGGCATAGTCTCGTGCAGTTTGGTCATTCGGGAAGAGTAGACCAGGAGATGACAATATGCCAACTTTGTCTACCTTTCGCTCATAGTGCTCATATTGCCTTCTCTTTTACAGAAAAGTCCGTTTTTCTAGTAACCCTTTCTCATTACCATTGAATCTTAAGAATGTAAAATACTCTGAAATTGGAATATAATCTTCTGAGATATTAATTATTATACTCGACCTATGCAGAAGCAAATACAGAGAATTATAAAGACTGATGACTGATGACCAGTCATGAAGGTCTGTGTCTCGTGAAAAAGCCAAGAGTTTCTCTTGCCGAAGCAAGAGGCCGGGCTTGGCCTCCCTCAAGGGAGGAATTGTGATGTTGCAGTTTTTGCAACTCACAAACAGGACATTTTTTGAAAAGAACTCCATGATTGTAATATGAAATTGACATATGGTTTCACAAGATTCTACACTACTCGTTCGAGAAATGGCCTTCTGCGCGAGACTCTTGCAACGATGAGCAACAATGACATTTTTCTTCCGGAGAGTTCTTATTGGACAAGTAGGTCTACGTATCGAATTATTTCCATCATAATCATAATTATCTATCTGTCATTTTGTACCTTTGCCCGAATTATACAATCGAATTATTATTCATTGTAAGGGAAATCGATCTTTGATTCTGAGAATTCACCATATGCCTTTACAGTTTCTTCTCCTTCATATGTGACTTCCTCTTTAAGAGAGAGTTTACGATGTAGTTTTCCCTTCAAATCTGTAAATGTTGCCCCTTATTGTTAGATATCCGCGTCATTGGGATGTATTGGACAATTGTTTTATCAAATGTAAACACAAAAAACATATTTTACTTGACATATGAGAAAACCTTACGGTACAAAAGTAAAAAACAGAGCATACACGTGGCGAATTTGCGCAAGATCGTAGAGGAAGTTTCTCGAGGCATTTGAGAGAATGTACAAGGGAGGGTATAGAGTGTCGAAAATCATAGTAATTGAGCGGAAATCATTTGTTGAGAACTCCCTTACGAATCATACATATTTTTTGTAACATTAAATCGAGCCCGAAAACATGCATCTTATTTTTCCAAAGACCAGAATTTTCCCACGTTATGTTCAACATTGGAAATAATCTTTTGTTCCAGTAAGCTTGAATGATGTGAGAGAAGGTTTCCTTGCCTTCCAATCAAACAACAAATTTCGGTGAAAATTATTTTTGACGATTCTGAGGCACCATCTCATAATAGGCACACCCGGAAAAAAAAGATTTCTTCATACAACAAGATTGTTTGGTTAATTTTATAAAATATCTTATTGATCAAACCATTTTTTTTATCAAGCAAACACTCAAAGATATAATTCTATCAGAATCAAATGAAAGATTTGGTTAATTCAAACCAAAGATTGGGTTGATCCAACTAACATGGTTTTTTTGAAAAAGCTATCCTGGCGCCCTATACGCGTACGCTTCTGTGGCTCATGGTGGCAAGGTACGGGTGTTGAAGTGCGTAGAAGCATGAAAATTTTGTTTAAAAACGTTAAAAAATGAGTGATCCCTAATTTCGGCATTTTTTCTTTACATTTTCTGTGTACATATTGAATACTCGGAGTAGATTGCTTGAAAATTTTTATTTTAGTAATAATATAGTTACATATTATCACCGTAGAAAAAGATGCTTTGTTAGGTTGAAAAATGCATTTGATTGAAATCAACTAGAAGACAAAGAGATTACGAATTTTCAATCAAAATAGAATTATAGGCACAAACAATTACTTCATACGTTTATTCAAAATTTTTACTTAGGTTTCTTGTTTTTCTAATTTTAGATATTGAGGAAGCTTTGGCAACAAATCCTGACGTTATTTGGTTAAATAACTATCTAGATGGTCCATGGAAAGATATTCTTGACGCCTAAAAAAACCAGAATGCACTGCGTTGGGAATTCAGGATCATGCAATCACAATATATGAATACTGAATTATTTTTATCAGTGTTACCGAAAAAAAAATTATTACAGGAACAAGAGATCTCATGTTGTTGTTGCTATTGCCGGCCTTATTCCCTCCTGTTGGTCATATACGGAAACCAAATGGTAAAAAAATTCTGAAACCTTCTATAATCGAAGCGTAAAACCGTTTCACTCTTCACGTGAAGAACACTGCATAAGGTACGATTTTGTAAAAACTTTTTATATATTATTAACCTGTAATATTAACAATACGATTCTAGACTGCAGGAGATGTCAAAAGTCCAGCCTTATATCGTCGTCGTAGGACCAACGCTATCGTCTATTTAAGAAATACACGCGATGATCAATGATACAAAGTATTCTTAAAGAAGTTGATATTTGCTTTACGTTTTCAAAGCTAAGTATCCGAAGCAATGTGAGCCCGTCTGGCTCTTGATACAAAGAGCTGTATATGAACTAAAGACAAAATGGGA
>WSXT02140366.1:0-10492 GCA_011762715.2 Neuroterus valhalla
GGCTGTCCGCGACTGCTTATTCTTGCATTCGCAGTTAACCTCAGGGGTGTTTAACCTCAGGGGCCTTTCCTCTATCCGCAACCTGGGGACGCACTACGTAGTGGTGATAGGTACCCACCAAGTAGACATCGACCTTGATAGGATGGAAAAACTGTTCGCGTTGATATGACCATGCACCGAATGCATCATGAGAATTCGTCAATTGAAAGGATGGTTTTGCCACGACATATAGACGGTAGGTGCGTTGTAGATTTCAAGCAGCTCTGTGTATTGCAAGTTATAAATTTTCGAGAATATTTCATCAGCAAACGAGATGTTGCGCTCTGCAATACCATCTGTGATGGCATCGGTGTGGTCGGAGCAAAAAGCTATCCAGGATGAGCACCCCTAAACCTCAGATCAATATAAAATGGATGAAGAGGCATCTAATATTTGGCTGGAAGGGGGCGTCCTGTTTCTGGAAACGGAAGGATTCGTAAAAGCGATCCAGGACAAGGTTTTCGGCACAAGAAACTTCCGCAAGCAGATTTCACATCAAGACGTGGTTGTCAGGTGCCGATTATGTGGAGAAACGAATGTTACAACGTAGCACCTCTTCCTTGTCCTCATCAGTAGCCTCTACCTACTTCTCTCCTGCATAATTGTGCCTTTCTATCTATTTTTCCTCGTTTTTATCCTTCGCTGATTTATCCCTTTCTTCCTTTTCCGTCATCCTCTTCCTTTTTATTCTTTCTTGAGTCGTCATCTTCCTACGTCCTTGTCATCAGTGACATCCTTGTCCTCTTCGTTTTAGTCAACTTTGTCATGTTGTCATCGTCCTTCTCCTTGTCATTATCTGACTCGTTATCTCTCTTTCTCTCTGTAATCGTCATTCTCTCGTCATTTTTATCATTGCGATCGCCGTCCTCTTCGTCCTTATCGTGCCTGCCGTCATTATTTTTCCCCTCCTACTCACTACTCAACTACATAATTATATCCTGGATGCTCCAGAGGATATCCTCTGCAATATCCCTAAAATGGTCTGTAATTTAACACATATAAGCAAAGAAAAGGAAATAATCGTAGGGGATGAGAGAGAAAATAATGGTGGCAATAAAAGACGCAACAAAATTATATCAGGACATTGATGGGAACAGTACTGCGGTATCTTGAGTGCATCGGCTAAGCATGCCATTGAGAAGTGGCTCCCAGAGGAGCACACGAGTGATACAAATAATAGGAGAAATTCTAATTATTCCGGCATGATATTTCCCCTCATCCTCCTGCTCGTCCTCATTTCTTTCTGCAAAGATTTTTCTCTACTTCTGACTCATTTCCTTTCCTACATCTTGCCTTCCATCTTTCAAACCTTCTTGTCCTCCTCTCTCTTCTGCTCCTCTTCGTTCGAATCTTCACCCCTTCATGCCAATCATTATCCTTCTATTTCTCCTGATATCTGTTAACATGCTTCATGTTGTTTTTAACCTCAAGCTGCTACATAGCTTTCTCCTTTTTCTTGAGAACCTTAGTATCGCTATCGTATTGTCGTCATATAAAGCCTCCGCTCATAGTCTTAGGAAGTCTTAGGAAGAAAAAAATATTATGATAAAGAGATAACAGCTGATGTGAGATGTTGGACAGTAAGAGAGTGCAGAAATATATATTTTTTCGAACAAATAGAAGACAACAGAAATTGATTAGTATTGTTAGGAATCGAGCAAGAAGAAAGACAATTTAGGTATTGGCTAAATGAAGAAGCTTCATGCGTTAGTAAAGTGTGAATGAAAGAAAGAAAAAGAGGATAGTGATTGAGAGAGGTAAGAGTAGATAACAAATAAAAATTGTGAGATTACCAATTAAATGCGAAAGAAAGGAGAGTTGAAAGAGTTTTGCTTGCACAAGGGTAAATAAATTTCGAAAATGACAATGGAAGAAAGAAAATAAAAAACCAAGCATGGAGGTTACCATTTCTGATGAAGATTTTACAGCAGTGATCACACATGACATGATATGAACAAAACACATATGTCTCCTCCTACAAAGAGGGGTTAAACGCTCTGTATTCAAAATCAAATTAGAGAAAAGGGAGGGTAATAAGAAAACCAGATAATTAACTAGTGAGCTTAATTGTACCTCACTAAAAAATTATATATTTTTCGAAATAAGTGGGTATTCGTCTCACAGAAACTGAATACTAATATGACTAAAAATAATTTGAGAATTATATTATTAATAGAATATTCTCAGCAACGAGTAAATAATATCGCAACGATATAATAAATTATCCCAAAACATGATCAAAATATTGGAGCGACATCAAGTTTTCTGAGGCTTCTCCACTTCTTTGTTTTCTCCATGTTTCTCCTTCCTTTTGTGTCTTACTATATTTTTCCCACTCTATCTCCTCCTTATCTTCGTTCTGCTCTTCGAGGTCGACCTTTTCCTCGCCTTCCTCATCCCTGTCGTCGTCCATACCCCTCGTGGTTACTTTCCCGCTTCTTTTCAGCGTCTTTTTTCCTTTCATCGTACTCATGTTATCTGCCTCATTGTCTCCCTGCAACTTATTCTTCTGCTCCTCTATCTCCTTATTTCAATTGTTCTTGTCCTTTCCCTTGTTCTTGTCATCATTCTCCTTCTAGCCAGCGTCGTCGTTTTGCAATCGTCCGTTACCTCATCATTGTGGTGACTTGTGATTTCTCTCGGAGGCTTCCAGCATTGATCCACAGACATTGCTCCTGCCAGTATTATAGCAATGTGTCTTATGGATGCTGCTAATTGCTCAAGGTACGCTGAAATACTTGTAACAATGCACACAGGTTACTGTTTGAAAGAAAATCTGGATAGCAACCTGCTCCGGATTTAACTAAAAAAATTGATGTTGATGGAGTTTCCCTGCCCAAGTAGGGTTACTGTGAATATTCCGACTGAAGGATGTTCTATAGGGATCTTGAGGGAAGCCAAGATATAAAATGAAAACTTGGACAAGATGAGTGTCAGGTGAATAGCAGGATAAGGCAGAAATATATAACGAGAAAAAAGAGGAGACAATGTTAGGATAAAGACAAGGATCATAGATGAAGGTAAGAGAAACAGCCAAAGGAGGAGGGCAGTGAAAAAGTGTGGGCAATGCAGCGCATTAAAACTAATGTGCGAGTAAAATTAGGAGGAACAAAAAGAGGAGTGAGGCTTAGAAGGAGATAATGAAATGTTGAGGCAGTCCTATAAAATTCAGGCTGACTCAATAAAAGTTATGGATTTAATGGAATGAATTACAGTAACAGAGGTTAGGCTAGTAAAGGGTAAAAACAGCAGACGTACTGTGCGAGGATATTCTTGATGCTAAAATAAATTCTAGTTTGTAGTTTACTAACTGCGCCTATACCATACCAGCCTTTTCCTCGTGATCGTCCTCCTAGTTATTGTCCCCTCGTATGTCAGCGTCGCTCTTCCTTTTGAACATCCTTCTTCTTGACATCGTCCTCCTCTTTGTGTCTCTTGTCCTTGTTTTAATCTTCCTTCCTCCTTTCTTTTCCTTTGCATCATAATCTTTTTGCTTCTTGTCATCTTCTTGCTTTTCGTTATTGTCTTGTTGCTCATATTTTACGTTCATGTCATCCCCTCTCTTCTGTTTTTCTCACTCTGTTCCTAGTCATCTTACTCCTTCTTTTGAGCAACGAGCAAAAAAAGCAGAAGGAGAAGAAGGGAATATAGCTGATGCGAGAAGAGTTAAGATATCGGCATTTCAAAAATCCAACTAAAAGAGCTTAATGTTCTGAACGTAGTTAACTGTAATTTGGATCAAAAGCAGGAGTATTGAATTATGATCCATAAAAATTGCGGTGGAAGTATCAAGTTGAAGAGGATGTCAAATGAGGACAGGATGCTGAGTTTGCGGATGCTTGGCGAGCTAGTATCGTCAATTCTAAGTTATTGAGTGGCAAATTGAGGCATGATAGTTGCATAAAGACTTCAGACGTCTGCGGGAGAATACGAGTGTCTTGTATCGAGAATAGTGATGAGGACGATATGTTGGGAATAATTGGTAGATTAATCAATAGAGATTATCGATATGAAAGTATGTTAACGTTTCAGAGACCCTTGAACTCGTGAGAGAAAGACAGTCCAAATAAATAGAGAAGATCAAACTGGCAAAAACATGGAAGGTACTTTCTTGTAATTGATTGATAAAATTATAAGAATATCCATCATTGTATTTTCCATCGGCGGACATAAGGCTATTCGCGAAGTTATGAAAAACAATATCGTAAATACCACAAGCTGACACGATAAACGCTGTGTGTTTAGAATGAAATTAAAAGAGGAGGGAAATAATGAGAAAACGGAATAATCTTCTTTCCATTAGATTGATTTCCCATTTTAAGAATAAATGTTTCCAAAATATTATTGCAACAATACTATGAAATATCCGCAAGTAATAAGTCCTCCTTCTCTTCATACTTTTTCTTCGTGTCTTTTTTGTCCTTTTCGTTGTCTTCTCACATTTCCTCGTCCTGGTCATCGTTTTGCTTTTTCTCAGAGTGATCCTTCTCACCAACGTCCTTCTTCTCAAGGTCTCTCCTTTCTTATCTCGACACTGTCCTCCTTGTTGTCTTTTCTTTTCTTGTTGTCATCGTCTATCCCCTCTTTTTTTTCTTCCTCGTCACATTCTCCCTCCTCATCTTCCTCATCTTATTCATCATTCCCCCCTTCCCCCTGCCCCTTATAATGATCGTCCTTCAAGTCTGCGTCGTCCTCTCTTTAGCGTCCTTTTTACCGTAATCGCCCACGTTGGCATCCTCCTCTCCTTAGTATTTCTTGTCTTCGTCATCGTCCTCCTCCTCGTGTATTTTGTCCTTATCGTGTTCATTCTCCTATCACTCTCCAACTTTCCAGCCAATTATATTGTGGTCTAGTTTTGGGAAAATATCTGGGATGTCTTTAGAATGACCTGTGAAGTGACTTAAAGACATTCAAAACGGACCTGAAGAGTTTCCCATCTGGCATTGTAATTTCAATGGTTCCCATAGGTGGGAAATTACCTCTGAACGAGGTGTAGCCATTTACTGGTACTCGCCCGTTGTATTCAAATTTTCGAGCTGACATGTGAAAAGTACCTACGATAAATTCAGCATACCTTGGACCTTTATTAGGATCAGTAGGAATATCATCAGTTGTAAACTCAATTAAAGTATTGATATATCCCCAATAATACATTCTGCTCTTTATTTGTATAAAAACGATATAGCAATTCGGTTCCTGTTCCCGAGGTGCAGGCAGATCGGGTATGGCAGCATTTTCGACGAAGTGTAACTTCCCACCAATAACGCAACCATTCGGCAATAGTACAGCAATTTCTTCGGGCAGAACATCTGGGAAGCTACCTGCTCCTGGTAGGATGAAAAAAGAATTCAGGTTCATAAAATTTCTGCACTCAAAACAAAACAAACCAAAATGAGCCACAATTTCAAAATGGAGAGTTGAACAATAGAACGGTTAGGTAACTGGAAAAATGAGGAAGGTATACATAACAGAAAAGAAAAGGGAATAGAGAAGAGGCTTATAGATAGGGATAAGGAAATCAGCTAGAGTAGGAAGAAAACCGGAGAAGCTGGTAAGTTGATTGTATCAAAATGTTGTATGAGAGAGGGATTGTATGGGTTGGAGGAAGGGATAGAAAGTTTAAAGATGTAGAAGCTTTTTTAAGCGAAGAAGGATATGGAGGAAAAGTAAAAGTATAAGTAAGAGAGGAAGACACAAGAGGAAGATAAAAGTTGCGAAACCTGGGGTTAAATGATAAATCTTCCAGGGGACGAAAGATTGGTTAAGAAGTAGGTAAAAGGAATGTGCAGGAATGGTTATGTAATAGTGTAACTAGATTTTTCTACAATATAATTGTTTTATATTATACTTGCCTCTAAGATGAAGAGAACACACGAGTGTGTAGAGAAAAATACCAGGAATAATTCCCATTCTTTCTTCGTTAATGAAGGCAGAACTTGGATATTATTTTCTTATATTTTCGGTTGAACAATAACTCAATAAATGACTGACCCGTTTATTCTGATTACGGCTCTCGTCAGATAAATATGCTTTATTCTACTTCTTCATTAGCTTATAATCCCTCCCTTTAACGGGCTTGGGAGTCTTTACATAATCATTACAAATTATATAATGATACATATTTAAATCTTCCTTTTATCTTCTCTAGGATCCCTGTATACCACCTTACCAGCTATTTCTCGCAAATGTCTTAGCGTTATATCAACATGCTTCATTCATTTCGCAGGTAAAGGAAGCCGAACAACCTTCTCACGAAGTGACACCAAAAATCAAATAATAGACAAAAATAATATCAAGAGGTGTTTTTTGATCATTTATATTTGAGAAATTCAATTGAGATTCTTACAGCCTAGTTGGGTTTTATTCTACAAAGATGAGAAGCAATTAATATTCAATCAAAAAAGATGCATTCTCACAAAAAAGGGTAATTTCAGGCAGAAAATAAGGATTTTTTGGAATATTACGAATTTCAAAACAAATCAGTACAATTTTCGAGTAAATAGTCTATTGTTAACCAAACAAAGGGAATCAGGAGAAAAAAGACGACGAAAGACAGGAATTTATGATTCATCAGATCGAAAGGGAAAGTTTGAAATCTTTTTTAGTGTTAGTTGTGTTGAGAATTCTTTCTTTGACCCAGTCCACGTATCAGAAACGGCTTTATCCGTTGAATGATATCTTACACCTGTTATGAATCATGGATACGACAGAATGATAATGTCCTTGGATTCTGATCAGTTTCTCGGAATGTTGATTAAACAATTAAACGAAGGTTAAATTAATATTTAATAGAATGTTGAAGTGAGAGATATCTCTTTTATGAAACGAGTGTCGAATGGATTCATTACGTCTTATCGGTACACTCCTCAAAACTGCAATGAGTACCGATAATAGACACAATGAAATTCTCGTTAATCAATCCATCATGGTATTACACATATACATTAAAACATATATTATATATTCACCGCATAGTTTTGGGACACGGGTATAGCTTAAAGGTGACTTGACAGTGGAGGCGTCGCACCTCCAAGAGCATTTCGAGACCTCAGAAAGGCGGCAAAGAGATCCTGAATCTTCATATAATGTTTTTTGGCTCTCTCGAAAGTTGCGCTTCCTAGACGCAAAATTTTACGCTCTCCAAGCGTTAATAAATTGTTTGTTATAGAAGTCGTGTGATTAATGCAAACAGTCGAGCGATTTACACTTCCAGTGGCGGAATATCTTCCTAACAGTTTTTGCAATTGAATGAAACGAACAGAAACTCGAAAAAGAAGGTTGTTGATAAAAATAATTATAAACTTCTTATCGCATGACCTTATCTTTCCAGCTAGCAGTCGTTAATAAAAATATGCACAAATAATATTGACCGCGATCGACCGCTTCCGTTTTTCCTTCTAGAGGAGTAGAGCCCTTTCTAGCACATGTCAAAAAATGAGCTGCAATATTTTGCAACCTTGCCATTGACGTCAATTTATTCGGTAATTTCGGCCCGACTACATGCCGCCGCGGCACTACAGTGGGAAAAAATCACTTTTTTGGGACACAAATCAGCCGGCTCCTCAATTTTCAACGGATCAAAGCTCTTTTTTTTTAAATGCTCATGAAGAATCGTGCTTTACCGTTGAGGTGCACGTTTTTTAAATTTGTTTGTCAATAAATTGTTATTGAGCTTATAATTTGCAATTGGTTATATTTGCGATATTTACATGGCCTCATTCATCGATATGTTCTTCACAAAGGTGTAAAATTAGTGAAGTTACACTTTTTTGAATAAAAATGTAACTTTAAAGATGAATATCCTGTATTTTGTCAATTTTTATAAACAAATTAATGGATTTAACTGTAAACTGTCGCATTTTCGGATTTCGCATGTATTACTTAAATAGGTTTCGTTATAAAAATGTGGAGAATCAATTTTCAATTGCAAACAAGCACCATATAACAATCTTAGGTAATGGTTTAAACAATTTTTATGAACAAATTCACTTATTTGGAACATCTGTGCATCGAAAATTTTTCTTTCCTGTGGAATCATTTCTTTCCATCTGAAGAACAAGATTATTACACACTATAGTTCCATGAAACAATATTTGTCAATTTTATAATTAATTTTTATAAACAAATTTTTTATTTGGCATATCTGTGTATCTAAAACTATTCTTTTCAGTGGAATCTTTTATTTTTATCTGGAGAACAACAATACTACACATTAGAGTTCCATGAGACAACATAAGTGAATTTGTTCATGGAAGTTGTTTAGAACAATGGCAATTGGTTTTTCTGGAACTCTAATACGTATTATTTTCGACACACATTTATAACAAATAAAAGAATTCGTTTTTAAAAATTGTGTAAACTTTTAACTTTAATTTTTATTTGGTTCTCGTTCGCAATTAAAAATTGATTCTTTACATTTTCATAAGAAAACCTATGAGCCTTTAAAAAAAAAAAGCTCTGATCCGTTGGAAATTAGGGAGACGGCTGATTTTGTCCCAAAAAAGTGCTTTTTTCCACTGTTGTGATAACAAAATCTTCGTTTTATACTTGATAACTCTATTTTTCTGGAATGAATATATATCATTAAGGATGTACCATTTGTATTCAGTGACCTTATCAAATCCCATTATATTGAATAATGCTGGGATTCAATTTTGGTCACCAATTTTGAAAAGAATCAAAACTTCATTCAGCATACTTGTCCACCATACTGGACTCGCCATTTTATTTCTGAGATTTTCGAAACCGAATTCGTAATCAGTGGCCTCAGAATCCCCTTACACCGATTTTGGAAAGAATCAAAACTTTATTCAGCATACTCGTCCACCATATTGGATCTGCCATTTTGTTTTTGGAACCTTTTAGGCATTTGGAACCACTGTGCGCTGCAGGTGTTCTCTGAGATCATTGTACTTCTCGTTTCTCTTGGTGTCCCTACCTTTGACGTTGTAGTCAGCCAGGGCCGAGAATTCTATCACGAACATAGTTCGGTCACATTTGTCATAGAACGCGATGCCGGGTCTTGTCTGCTGGATGGGAGTTATTGTCGATGAATCGTAGTTCCAGTAGATTTGGCACTCCCCGTCCTCAGCAATAGACTCCATTCCCCTTGGAACGTTCATCAGGGCAGGGCCAACGCCATGAGAGCGATGAAGATGGTAGTAAAGCGCTTTTAAGGTAGCGTTCCGTCTGTACAAATACGTCGTTCCTGTGTGAGTAGGGCAATTTGATAGTATATGCCATGGAAGATCATGGAGTGTAATACACGCCACGCAAAACTGTTCATTTATTTATTCCTTAATAATCATTAATGGAATAATAATTTCAATAATTTTTTAATCATTTTTTTAATGAAAACTCTGTTCTAACTCTTTATCATCCCTCGTTTGAAAAGTTGTTTATTTTATCTTAAATTATCAATTATTTAATAATTTGTAGTTTCTATACTTTTAATTTACACTAGGAAATAAGTGTTTCAAACAAAAAATACAATTTTAAATACGAAATTGAAATTTTCTATACAAAACACAAAATATGAAACACAGGAATAATAGTCATATATCTTTCAAACATTTATTAACTCACATTAACATTTATTCTTAATAGTGAGTAATAATAACTATTCTGAATAAATGTTATTGTAAGTTAATAAATGTTAAAAAGTGTATGATTATTATTCCTGTGTTTTTTTTTTTGTATTTTGCATAAAACATTTTTATTTCGTATTCAACATTGCGATTTTCGTTTGAAACACTTATTTCCTTATTTAAAATGAAAATACAAAAATCACAAATTATCATAAATAAATTATAAAATGAATAAATAAACAGTTCTGCATAAAAAAAGTATAGGAAGTGGGAATCGAGCGTGAAACCTTGCGCCTACCAGCCAAGCGCTCTACCAGCTGAGCCACCCGGCTGTTGAACATAGTACAACACCAACAACCGAACCATCCGCACGAAAATGGCAAGGTTAAACTGTCACTTTAGAATCAAGCACAAAACAGGAGAAATAATGGAAAAACAAGATAATTTTGTTTATATTTGATTTATATTCCAGTTCCATATGCATAATTTAAAGGATAGAGGCGCTTGCTTCGGATGAATTATCAAGGGAATAATATTGCAACTTAAATGAATTTCTTTAGAAGTAATCAGAATATTAGAACGAAATCACTATTTTTCATGCTTCTGTACCTCTTCTTGATATCGTCCTCCTCTCAGTTTTTCTCGTCCTTCTTTTTGGTTCTTGTCAGCGTCGTCTTCCTCTCTATCATCCTCTTTTCCTGATCATCGTCTGCCTCCGCCTCTTTCCTGACCCTAATATTGTCCTCCTTTTCATCTTTCCTTCCTTCGCCGTCGTCTTATGCCGCCCTTTTTTCCGTCCTTTTTCTCCCCCCCCCCCCCCCCCCCCCCCCCCCCCCCCTCCCTCTTTTTTCTTTCTTTTCTTTTTT
>WSXT02140377.1:0-10491 GCA_011762715.2 Neuroterus valhalla
GGCTATTGTGTACATATTTATACCAATGTGGGCTCACCACACCCACGACTGGTTCCTATCGGCTGTCCGCGACTGCTCATTCTTGTATTCGCAGTTAACCTCAGGGGTGTTTAACCTCAGGGGGCCTTTCCTCTATCCGCAACCTGAGGACGCGCTACGTAGTGGTGATGGGTACCCACCAAGTAGTGAATTCTACTGTATAAAATATAATATTCTAAACAGCTAAAGGGTAATATCTTTTTAGCATTACCAATAATTATGTAGGATACTCAGATTTATTTTTAAATGCTCTATTGAGTTAAACTTGTCACACGAAGAGAAGTTTCTAGTAAAAATTGCGGAGATGGTACCGGTAAAAATTATAGTGACGCACCGTAATGTTGGGGCATAAATGGGGTGCTTGTGAAAAGTACAGTTAGGCCTAGTAAATTTCACGAGACAGCACCGTAAAATTTCCAATCACACATGCACGCCAACAAAATTTAAGGTTATGTTAACCCATCAACATTTTGACACTCTGTGTATATATAAGTAGAAAAAAAATCAGTGCATGCAAGAGGTTATGTTTACAGAATAGATTTGAGGTAGTTGCATCGCGTATTGAATTTATATACAAATCTATCACACCATTCATCAAAATACACACCACCGCACAGTGGTTCAAGATCCAAAAAAGCTGGCCAAAACCTCAAAATTCGAAGTTACCGGATGAGGTTAATATTCATTTATACTTGTGTAAGGGACATTGGAGCATTTTTTTGTGAAAGCACAAGTCACTATATTCAAAACTGTCCTTGCGGCGAACAGTTGAACTTAACTCTTCGCCGAATTCACGCGCTTCAGAGTTTTTCTCGAGTTTCGAGCGTTCAGCGGAAAACGTTGTTGTTCTGTGAGTTCGTGCCAGAAATGAACAAAGTGACATGGAGGATATTCCTGAGGGTACGTATGATCGTTGTTCGATTCCGTATTTCCATTTCGAACAAGTGAATTTATGGTATTGAGTGTAAAATGTGCCCCTCCAAATTTTTTTTTTTCATAAAATTCAGGAATATACTTCGTAAATTCTTTCGTTGGATGCGATTGCGCGCGCCAGTGTTTTCCGTTTTGATCGCAAAAATTAATCAACTTTTTGATTCTTTTGAAAAAAGTTGCAGCGGGGTGCCGCCGTAGAAATGATGCGTATTTCCCATAAAAAAAAAGACGTTTTCGTCAATTTTATTCAGAATTCTCAATGTTAGGTGAATCGAGTTCGAAATCCATCATTTCTCTTCACAATTAGTCACCGGATGCGAATAAAATATTACTTTCCAAATATCACCCCCATGAGTCTCTTTTATAGGGTCCCGGAAAACCCCCATAAGTGAAAAATTGGGTTTTTCGAGTTTTTGGCGCTAATTATGATTTTTTTGGGGTCTTTTTCAACGCAGATTGTTTCAAATACATGTAATACTACTTAATAATAATAATAAGATGTTTAATAAAATTGTTTAAACAATTTAATATTTTTTTTAGCAACTTTCTCATAGAAAATGATCAAAAAGTTAATTTTTTTTCTGAATTTCTTGACTTATTTTCAGCGTTTCAGTTATAGCGAGGTAATTATCGAATCAAGTTCACAAGAATAATTGTTTGAACAATACGCTAATAATTAAAACAATATTCTCTTAGAATAATACTACAAAATTGCGGTTTTTTCTTAAATCTTCAACTTTTCGTTCACTTCTCACTTGAAGTGAGTAACTATTTAATTTAATTAAACAAAAATAATTGATTAAACAAATTATTATTGTTTATAGCTATCTTCGTCTAGATTAATACTACATAGTTGTGGTTTTTTCCTGCAATTCCTAACTTTTGATCACTTTTCAATTACAGTGGAGTGATAATTAATTCAAGTTGAAAAAATAAATGTTTAAACAATTCATCATTATTGCTACTAATATTCTCTTTGCTTGATGATAGAAACTTGCGGTTCTTTCTGAGATTTTTAACTTTTTGCCCAATTTTCACTTGAGTGAGTTGATATTCAATTTAATTTAACAAAAATAATTAATGCCTATCTTATCTTAGATTAGTGCTAAAAGTTGCGGTTTTTTCTGAACTTTTAAGCTTTTTGTCCACTTTTCACTCAGTGAGGTAATAATTAATGCGCCTTAACAAACATGCTTATATAAACAATTTATTATCGTTTAGGAACATTTTCTCTTAGATAAGTGCTAGAAAGTTGTGGTTTTTTCTGAAATGTTTAACTTCGCTTTACCTTTTTAGCTGTGAACAAGTAATAAATAAAGATCAGAGTGAATAATGTTTTGAACCATCTCCTTCTTTTTTGCGAATATATATTTCTGAATTAAAACAAAACGTATTTTCGTGGAAAACGATAGGATATTTCGGGAAAATTTCCGCCATTTTGGGTCCGCCATTTCGAATTTGCAATTTTTAATATCATTTTTGAAATCAGCGACCCAAACACCTCTTTATACTCATTCCCGTGGAAAACAATAGAAACTTTTGGGAAAATGTCCGCCATTTTGGATTCGACATTTTGAATTTTGAATTTTCAGTATCATTTTTGAAATCAGGGACCCAAAAAACCATTGTGTACTCATTTTCGTGGAAAACAATAGAAAATTCTGTAAAAATGTCCGCCATTTTGGGTCTCCCATTTTGAATTTCGAATTTTTAGTATCATTTTTTAAGTCAGCGACCCAAAAAACGTGATATAGACACTCAAGAAGTCATAAATATCAATTCTTTGATTTTTGGTCAGGAATTTCGGATCTTGAACCACTGTGCACCGACGCTACTTTAATAATTACATCTGCTTCAAATATGTATTTACTAAGAGATGTACTGCTGAAAAGGGAATCGATTCCCGGTTGAGAAACATTCTTTGTTCTTCATGCAGCACAAAAATTACTGTTCGTCACGTAAAAATTGCTGGGACATCCTCATAATTATTGCCGAAGCTCTACGTACAAATGACAAGTACGATTCAGATGTCCACACTTTACGGGACGGTCACCGTAATTTTCACGTGGACATTTCTCTCCGTGCAGTTTGACCAAAGAATTGATAATCATCGAACAAAATAATCGAATTAATTTATTTCAGTCAAAATAACATTATTGCATCAGGCAAAGTAACCGCCTTAAATTTATAGGTGACATAATACGTCCAAAAATGTTCACGGAGTAATTGGATTCAAAAGTTATTGGAAATGATGTAAGCCTTTATTTAAACCCGAAAAAAATCATATGTTGTTTGTGCCTCAGTATTTCATTTTTTTTATTATTATTATACCATTAAGCACATTTCTTTCGGGGTAAGCGAAACTGGTCCGCTTCCAGCCTCGTTGTACTACTGGAGAATAAGGAATTAATAGGTGAAAATTTGGAAGTCGAATTGTCATTGGAAATTTCAAGCAACGGTTGTTCATGAGAAGGAGGCAGGGATAGGTATTAGATCAGTCTTAGAATTCATTGCGTGTTTTTTTCAAACAGAAAAAAACTGATTTCATTTTCAATCATAAATATTCAATCCATAAGCTTCGCTTGGAATGCGGCATTTTTAGTAGACAAAGGCTTTAATTGAATTGCTCAACAGAATAAATATACACAAGGCAACTTCGGGAACATGAGAGCTAAGACCTGATAAAAAGCAGTACACAGCAAAAGTAGGTCCAGCCTGTTTCTACTTTCAAACTACACACTCGTCCTGTGCAACATCGCTCCGACACGGGTCGCTTCCTGATCTCTCTGACAAACACCCCGTACAGAGAGTTTCGTATAGCCATTAAAATAATCCACTGAGCGATATCCTTACACGAGCCAATTAGTATCCAAAATTGTTCGTTTCAGGCTTCACACTTTTTCTTATATACAATTGTTCTCCAAACATTCCTATCCTGGCATACACCTCTTGCTTCTGTCCCATCGAAGCATCTTTTCGTACCAGCTCTTGTGTCTCTACGGCTCTTTATATTCCTCCTCTTGAGGGTCTCTTTTACACAATTTATTCATTCCTTCTCTGGTCTGCCTCTGGGTACGCTACCATTCGCCCTACCTGGATACACTTGCTTTGTTTATCGTTCTTGATCCATTCTCTCAACGTGACCGAACCATCTCAGCAAATTTCTATTACTCTTGTCAAACAGCGTTTCTTCTACACCACATCTGTTGGAACCCACTCATTTGTCACTGTGTTTATTAGCGTTTTACCACACATATTACACAGGAAATGCACGCCGAACGCGTTGAGTTTACTCTTGTCCTTTTTTTGATACGTCCAGGTCTCGCTACCGTTCAACACAGTTGGTGCTAGCACAGAATTATATCTAGCAATTTTGGCTTTATTTGTTACATTTTCTACTTTCAGTTATACCTCGTACACTGCCAATAATCTTTCTACCCTCATTTATACGTCTGGAAATCTCTGCATCCATCTTCCCGCCAGCAGTAAATAAACTTCCAAGATACATGAAATTATCAACGTGTTCTATCTTTTCTCCACTTAGGGTAATAATGCATTTTAATTTTGTATCCTTACTTTTAGACACAATAATTTTGGTTTCATTCACGTTAATGTTGTGACCCATGCTCTTTATGCTGGTATCCAGTCTGCTCAACATCCTCTGCATATCCTCGGCCAATTCTGCGGTAACGGTCTTGTCATCTGGAAACGCAAGGCCACGAACTTTCACTTTCCCAAGATCAACACCTTCCTCGTCAAACAGGCCCGTAGCCAGAAATTTGTTTCGGGGGGGGGGGGCTCGAAGATGTATTTGCAAATTGCACAAGGCTCAGATTCAGCGTTACGAGAGGGGGTTTTGGACTTTGGGGGGGAGGGGGTGCTAGCGCCCCTTGAGCCCCCTCCCTTGCTACGTTCCTGTCGTCAAAGAGAGCCATTTTCAGACATTTGTCCATGTATATATTAAACATCCAAGAGGACATAACGCATCCATGCCTAACGCCCTGCCTAATATCAAACCAATCGTTCAGTTGTCCATTTACTGTTACACTTTACGGAGAAAAGTTTCCAGCTAAAATTGCGGGGATGGTGCCAATAAAAATTACAGTGACGCACCGTAATGTTGGGACATAAATGGGGTGCTTGTAAGAAGTATAGTTAGAACTAGTAAATTTTACGGGGCAGCACCGTAAAATTTCCGATCACACATGCACGCAAACAAATTTGAAGGTTTTATGTTTGATTGAAAACGGCGCAACTTTTGAATTGATTGTATATTTGAATTGTAATTAGTAATTGAAGTAGATCCAAAATATTTTGGCTATTGGAATTGTAATGTCAAGAAAAATAATAAAACACAACACAATTGAAGAAAAATACAAAACCAGTAGTTTATTGTCGATAAAATACAATTAAAACCAATTTCTCATTACACAATTTTTACCATCGCGGGTTTTTACAGCATAAGATACAGTAAAACCATACTTGACTCTCTTCAAAAATAATATTTTGCACGAAATAGAATTCTGGTCCATTTTCATGGGGGTTCATTATGATGCAGTTTACTGTTATATTCTTCCTGTCAAGGTTCGGGCTCCTTCAAAAAAAAAGTGAGGTTAGAAATTCCATAGAATTATCCTTATGTAGACAGTATCAACGAAGAAAATACTATTAGCGATTTCTTCATCTATACTAGTTAACCTATTACCATTTTGACACTCCGTAAATAAATGAGAAGAAAAATAATCAGTGCATGCCAGAGGTTATGTTTACAGAATAGATTTGAGAAAGTTGCGTCGCGTATTGAATTCAAATATATATCTATTTCACCATTTCTCAAAATACAGATCACCGACGCTATTTTTTAATTACATCTTGTATGATTATGTACTTACTCAGAGATGTAATGCTGAAAGGGAAATCCATTGCCTGATGGGAAACATTCTTTTTTCTTCATGCACTCAATAAGTCACCGACCACGTGACTATCGAGCATTCAAATTCAAGTGTACGAGTAAAAATTACAGGACACTCCGTAAACAATACGAAGACACACCGTTAAAAGTACAGAGATATCTGCGCAATAACTAAGAGATTTTCTTCGTAAATATCCAAGCGCACAAAAATTACTGTTTGTCACGTAAAAGTAACTGGGACATCTTCATAATTATTGCCGAAATTCTACGTACAATTGACAAGTACGACTCAGATGTCCCCACATTACGGGAGGGTCACCGTAATTTTTACGTTGACACTTCTCTCCGTGTTGCACATAAAACTTTTTTGTTTACTCTTAGGCTTTTTTCTGTGATCTGTCTCAAGCTAAACATCTGATCTGCACATGATCTCCCTGGCATAAATCCACATTGAACTTACCAGATCCTTTCCTTTGTTATCCTCATGACTTTGTAAATAAGTACTTCGGTAAATATTTTTCTGACAGTACTTAGAAGGCTAATTGCCCTATAATTATTGCAGTCGCCTGGACCATTTTTTCCCTTGTAGTTTGGGACAATAATCGCCTTTCTCCAATCATTCGGAGCTTCGCTATTCACAGCACACATATTCATAAATTCGCACAGTGTCATTGTCACTGTTGCTATGCTCCATTGGTTCGCCTTCATACAGCTTCTTAAAAAATTTCGCATACAGTCTTTCACTTTGTCCGAATCCCATACCATTTCGCCGTTAGCATTCTTAATCCCGGCTACCTCAGTGCTAGTATTTCCTTTTCTAGTCTTCTTAACCCATTTCCAAAATAGTTTCTTATTTCCTTCAAAATCATGTTGCATTTTCATATCTTCTTCCTTTTTTATTTCATCCTTGCTTTCTCTTACCAGTATATTTTCTTTCCCCTTTTTATCCCTCTAATCATTTACGACCCTTTTCCTTTTCCTATCGCTAAGACCTCTAGTATTCAACATTCTCGAGTACGCTTCTTTTTTCTCGTTGACGGCGACGCGTATCTCATCATTCCACCACGCATCACCGGACTTTCTTCCTACAGTCGCAGTACCAAACCCTTCCAAAGCACTCTCAAAGATTCCATTCCGCAGTATTATACATACGTCCTCTAAAATTTTGGTGACTAATTCTGTTTTCCAATCATCTTTTTAATGCCCTAAATATTTATCCAGCTTTTTACGATATACTTTTTGTACTTCTGGTTTTTGCAAATTCTCTATTCTGAATTTCGTCTGTTTTAATTTTTTAATCATTTTTCTTCTTCTCTATCCTTGACCTAGGTTAACTTTTGAAACAATGAGATAGTGATCCGATCCGCATTCAGAACCTCTCATAGCCATTGTATCTTTTACCAGCCCCTTCAGTCTTTTATCCGCTAGAACAAAGTCGATTATAATATGGCTTTTACCATTGCACTAAGCATACATGTGTATCATTTTGTGCCTAAACCAAGTGCTGGTGATAAACAAACCCTTTTCTAAGCACAAACTGAATAAATTATCCCCATTACCATTCGTTTTTTGGTCTCCAAAATGACCAAGTACTCTGTCAGTACCTTTGCGTTGCATACCAAACCAACCGTTCATGTCTACGAGTAATATTATTCTTCCGCTTGAATCACGTGTTTCTATTATATCATTTAATGAGTCCCAGAAGGTATCTTTTGCCTCTTTACTGTCACCATCAACAGGAGCGTAGCGTGCTACAATGAACAGTCTTCTCAATCCCACTTTCATTCTTACCCACAATAACCTAGGAGATATACACGCGTACATTTTGACATGCACTTTTGCTCTCTCATCCATCATTTGACCAATTTTTCATCTACCATGTGAATCCTTACCTACTCCTAACCAGAGTTCAAGACCATGCTCAACCTTATTATTCTCACATCCCCTTCTCTTTGTTTCCGGCACGCACAAAATGTCAAGCTTCCGAACGCGCATAGTATCCCGCAATTCCTTTACTTCAGATCATTTACACCTCTGGAATTCCACACACCCAGTCTCCATTCATCACTTTAAACTCTTCCATGGCACGCCGTCCGTTAATGAATGTGTCAGAGTATGTCTTAATATATATAACTGAGTGATTATTTCGACCGATAAAGCTGACAAAATAGCAGGATTTCCTTATTTCGTCTGATGATGCTTGCGAAATAAGGAAAGAAGGTTATTTCGCCCACTGGAATATATGCAGAAAGGGGAGGCAGGCAAAATATTTATAATAAAAAATTTATTTATTCTTATCAAAATATAAATGTTATGAATTCATCAGCGAATTATGAGGAGCTAGTTGAAATTTCAAAATGTCAATGACAGCCCAGCTGCTCAGAGGCCGAAAAGGTTTAGTAGTTATGGCCACCACTGTTAGGTAGCGCAGCGATAGAAGGCGAAAAGTTTAATTTTATTATATTATTGCTATTACGGTGACGAATTTAACAGTAGAATACAATGAAAGAAATAAAAATAGAAAACAACCAAACTAATGTTACATTGATTATCTTCGACCAAGCATCTTATAGACCACGGGATAGAGTTGAGTAAAATTGTGTTGGTGTTCTATAAAAAAAGAGGCATCAGAAGAGGAGCAGAAATTTTATGCGCGTCAAAATAATGATTTCATGATTTCAATTATTTAAAAGAAAAAAAAATTTCCACGTGTATGTACTCTCATGGGTAGAAAATAAATGTATATGTCTGAACTTCAATTTCATGGATAACAAAGCTTCATCCACTTCTTCCACATTCACATTTTCAATTCTGCCTATTCTCAAATTTTGGATTCAAGATTGTTTAATTTCATTTTAAAATTCCAGTTATCTTTAATTTTATTAGCATTTTGAATCGCATTATTCTAGGATTATATTTGGAAATAATAACAAATTCAAATTGTAAGTATTTGAAGAGGAATAATTCTCAATATAAAAAGGCTGACAATTGAGATATTTTACATTAGAATACGGACAATAGGTTGGATTTGAATGGAAGAGATTTCGAATGCTATCATTTATGAACAAATCGCAAGGTTAGAAATATGCAAAATTTTCGAAAGTGAAACATTTCCAGATCAAAATTTGAAAATAGGATAATGAGCGTTTAGGCTCTCTCATTTCAAAAACGGATTAGTCCAAACTAAAATCTGTCAAAGATGCAAACTTGCGAATTGACTTTGAAATTGTAACAATTTGAAAATAGTATATTATGTCATCAGACGCAGAACATGTGTTTTACGCGACGAGGCTGATGTTTTCTGTACGAGGCCGTGAAACGTTTTCCGTCGTATGACGCACGATATTTCATTCAAAGTTGATGGTTTCGCGCATTTTTGTACGGCAATGTACAAATGCAATTTCCCCAATTAGGCGTTGGAAATTGAAAAATTTGCAACGAAAATTCCTGAAAAATTTATTAATTCCAAATTAAAGTCGAAGTTTAAATTCCAATGTTAACAGATAAGACATTAGGCACAGAACTTTAACATTGTGGGATTGAATAAGTCTGAATGAAAATCAATGAAAATTTTCAAACTAGAATTTTATAATCTTGTTTTGACTTGCTTGAAAGTAACATAATTTCGTTACAAGGAAAAGTTCCAAATCATCTCCAGAGCTCTTCTTCTATCAAACAGCACAATGTTGATTAACTGAATTTCGTTGTTTCTAAAATTTGAAAATGTATGCACTTTGTCTTCTCCGAAGCTACTCTTGCCTATACTCTTAAATATAACACAAGTAAATTTATTTCAATGTTTGACAACAATTGATTGAATACTATGAACGTGAAGTCAAAGTTATGTTTAATGAAATTATACTTAACTTACCTAGTTTTTACGAATTTCTGAGTCAATATTATATTCCGAAATAACTTTTCATCAGCGAAATCATATTTTCGAACCTTTCCATTCTAAGAACTTCAATGCAAATCAGACAATACACCATCAAATAATAGAAAGGAACACAAAAATCAAGAACAATTTTGAATGTTATATTATTGTGGGCATCCTTTACTCATTCTTCTTCATTTCTTCAAATTAAAAAGTTTCAATCTTTGTGATTGTAGCAAGTATAATTATATTTAAATTATGCGTCTTCGATTTTCGCGCCACCTAACTGGGGTGGTTATAACTAGGCATGCTTAGCCGTCTTTGGCATTTTGTGGTTATTACTCGCTTCCCATAATGTGCTGGTGCATTTTTAACATTTATTTTATAATGATAAAAAATCAATTTGTGAAATATAAATATTTTTCCTAACTCCCCCTTCTGCATATATTCCGGTAGACGAAAGAAGCTACTATTCTCATTTCGTCAGCTTCATCGGACGAAATAAGGGAAGCAGGATATTTCGCCCGAAAAAGCTGGCAAAAATGTCTTGTCCTATACATAATGTGCCTATATACAGCAGTATGAAACAGTGGAGAGGCATGAGAAGAATTATATGAATTAGATACCTAACCTGAAAAAATGTATTGTCAAAGTTTTTTTTACATTCTCATCATTTATGATTGAGAAAGTATTAGAATCGTCTGAAATTTCACATCTTGGATTTTCAACGGAT